>JADRCG010010557.1:362048-390595 GCA_019844195.1 Rhabdomys dilectus | reverse complement strand
AGAGAGAGAGAGAGAGAGAGAGAGAGAGAGAGAGAGAGAGAGAGAGAGACTCACTTTGGTAATTTTCTTTGTCCTGTGCAGGAAATATTATCAAACTGTTTTTTATTAAGACGCAGGTTAAAGGTGACTTGGAAAAGCCCCACTGTGTCCAGTTGAATGCATCATGACCTTAATTTTTTTTTTGTTTTAGATTTAGTTAATAATTTCTTTGCCCTCTATTCCACTTTCAGTAGGTTATTGGTGATTTTATGTCTTCTAATAGTTTTACCTAAATTTTTATTGTCTCTTTGCTTGAATTGTCCAGAAGAAATCATTTGTAAGCCAAAAAATTTCTTTAAAGTTGCTCTGAGAAGTCCCAGGGTTTTTGTTTGTTTGCTTGTTGCTTGTTTGTTTTGTCTTTGTTGGTTATTTTTTAAAGTGGAATTTCTCTTGTATTTTGTCATGACACATCCACATTGACCCTGTACATATTGCGACATTTCTGGAGCACATCCCAAGTATAAACTCAGGTATAAACTTGCCTTCTTTGCCTTCCCTGGGTACTAATGAGAAAGAGAAACAACAAAAAATCTCACTTGGATCAGGATTTAGTGAAATTTAGTTCAAGTATATGGTATCATGGATCAGCCAATTAGCATAGAACCACTGGTTTCTTCACTTAGGAAATATCCTCAGTGATTAAAACCTAGATGCTCCCCTTTACACAGTCATGGCCTTTGTAATGCAAGACCTAGAATATGCAGGGAATCACTTCCCCAAAGCAACATTTTAGAAGATGCTGTAGAGAACACTGCATGTGCCCAAGTTGAAATTTGATCACCAACATGGTGAAGGTGACAGGTGGGTCTGTAAGAAGAATGAATGCCTTTGTCACAGGACTGGGTCAGTTCCTATAGAATTAGTAACCACAGGCTCAGGTTGTTGTAAAGGAAGATTGATTGCCTTTGGGTTTTGCTCTCCTACATAGACTGAATTTCCTTCTCCAACTTATGTCATGCTGTATAGCAACATCAGGTCTGCCAGAAGGTCTGCCGGAAGGAACCACCCAGTCTTGAACTTCATAGCTTCTTGGCTTAAATCAACCTATTTTCTTCATAAATTACCCACTCGCGTGTATTATTTTATAGCAACAGAAAAAGGCATAGGTGAGTGTTTGTGAATTTATGTTTGGTTTCAAGTCTTTACTATAATTGTGGTAGGAAACTTGTTGAAGCTGAACCTAATTTGAGGAAAGATGTTGTTTTAGCCCATTGAGATTGATGCAATAATATACCTTAGGCTGGGTACTTCATAAACAGTAGAATTTAATTGCTCACAATTCTGGCAGCTAAGAGGTTAAAGATCAAGATGCTATCAAACTTGGAGAATGGCAAAGGTTCTTGGTTTGATAAGTGATGCCTTTCTGATGCTGTATCTTTATATGGCTGATGGATGAGAGTGCTGTCTTAAGTAAGGACAATGTATTTTAGGGTTATTAATGCTGTGGTGAAACAACATGAACAAAGTAACTCAGGGAAGCAAGGGTTTATTTGGCTTACACATCCATATGAGTGTAAATTTTATCTGTATGAGATTCCATCATCAAAGGAAGTCAGGATAGAAACTCAAACAGGGCAGGAACCTGGAGGCAGGAGCTGATGCAGAGTTTATGGACGGGTGCAGCTTATTGGATTGCTCCTTATGGATTGCTTAGCCAGCTTTCTTATAAAACTGAGGACCACCAGGTCAGAGGTGGTCCCACCCACAGTGGACTAGGCCCTATAGCCCTTATGGAGCCTTTTTTTTTTTTGCCATTGAGCCTTCATCTTTTCTGACAACTTTATCTTTTGAAAGTTGATGTAAGACTAGCCAGTGCTAACATGAATCCCATTCAATAAGAAGGAGTGCTCATGACTTAATCACTCCTCAAAAGTCCGGTCTCATCATATCATCACACTGAGAGTGCAAGGGAGGGGCATGGTGGAGAGGTTTGGTGCAATAAGCTTCTATTTAGCCAGGAGGAGATAGTCACATGGATCTGTTACTAGTTCTACAGATTCATGGAGAGTTAAAGACCATAACTAAGGATCAGTTTCTTAACTAAACGTTTGGTAACCTGAGAAAACACATTCTTGGTCAATTGAGAAGCATCAACTTAGGTGGAAAGAACTCTACCTTCTCAAATAAAGCAGAGTTACCTGAATCTATGACTACTATTACTCTCTTGACTGACTCATAACAAATACATAAAATGTAATTTTGTTTTCTAAGCTTTCTAGTTGTTCTAGTGTGTTTGGAAAAGGCAACATATTCAATGAGAGACATTTTTTTCCATATTTGTTCCCTACGATTCTTTACACTAAATTCCCAATATTAACCCAGAGGTATTTTCTAGAATTCAGAACATCTTGCTATAGTTCAGATTCTTAAGGGTAGAGAAGATTACCTACCCTCATTTTAGAATTATATTTTATAATCATCATTGAAAATGCCTCATAGTTATCAAAGTATCCATTTGAACTTAATCAATAGCTCCCACAGAAAGAATCCTAAATAACATTGAAATTATTTAACATTTTATTGATTAGAAAACCTATGATTAAAACTCACAGTTGATATAAGACAAAAATTAAGAAAACAAGTATTTACATCACCATCTCAAATCATTGAAAATAAAATCATTCAATCTCAGGTTCACGTTGGAAATATTCTTCAATCTTCTCTATTCTACATAATAAATCATAGAAGACTTCATTTGTTGATTAGGAATTTAAGGCCCTGGTTGAGAACATTCCACTTGATTTTATGAACCACCATGAAACCATTAATTTTAAGTACAAATACCATGATATCTATATTTAAGTTGTTTCATTCTGCAAACAAAGAAGTAAGAAGAAAAAGAAATCAATATTTGAACTATCATTTAAATTTAATTGAGGATTATGTAATTACTTTTTAATAAAAAATCATGAACATGATTTTGTGTGAAGTGTCTCTGTCACCCACTCTATATGCAGCTGGGCCTCTCCTACTCCTGACACTTAAAAGAAGTCCTTTGTCCAAATTGGGAAAAGTCAATTAATTCTATATACTCAATCCTGACATAGACTTGGGGTCTCCCTAGTGCAAAAGAGAAAACAATTAGAAATTGTCTTAGTTTTTCCTAGTAGAAAAAATACAATCTGAAACAAACTGTACACAAATTTTTATAGATGGAAGCACTTGAAAGAAAAAATGTGCAGTGAGTAAAAGTAAAGAGAACATACGTGTAATTTTGCTAGCATTAACAACATAATATTTAAACATATCCTAATTAGTAAAAAGAGGATGCAATCATTAGTGACACAGCAGAAAGGGTGTTTGAAAGAAAGTGCCCTAGATTGCTCTGGACTTGAAGGCTTAGGTCTATCAACAAGTTGAATAGAAAAGGGAGATTGCTACAGAGAAGTCCATTTCAAAATTATGTACTTAAGTTTCTTTCTCAAAAGTGGGAATTTATGAATAATCAAATGTTCTTGTTGACAAGACTACTGTTCAACCTTTGTGTAATAATAAAACAAATATTTTGGGTTGTTTTAGTTGTTGTAATGTTGCCTTATACTTTTTGTGTGATGACATTTCAAAAGCCAAAAGTTTAATTTTAATTTTTTTTATTAATCAATATTCATTTACCTCTTGTTTAATATTCTCTGAACTTGCAACAGCAGTTTCTGCAAACACTGGATGGGGAAAAGAAGAAAAATTTAGAGAAAGATAAAGAAGTGTGATGATTTGGCTAACAAGCTTGAGGACCTGAGTTCAATTTCCCAATTCCCTCATAGTGGAAAGAGAGAACCAACTCCCAAAAGTAGTTCTCTGACTTTACCATATGCACTGTGGCATATGTGCGCACATGCATACCTACAATTTATATGAATAAACAATATAAAACATTTAAAGAGAATATCAATATACTATGGGAGGAAGTATGCATAATACTTAGAAGTGATCTATGCCAATTCCTTACTTTTTGTGATAATGGAGTCAAGGAGGTGTTTGTCACAGTACTAAAATAATACATTCATAGAGTGACTTTAAATATGAAAATGGCAGTTATTGATTGTTTATTATATCTGAACCCCTCTTTCAAAGACACCATGAACCTCTTTTCCTTAATATATCTGCTTGCTGGGACCTGAATGAACTTGCATTGACTTGGCACACATGTGACTATACAGTTAAAGAATATGAGAATAATCTGAATAAATCACAAGAAAACATTAATAAGTAAATAGAGTAGAATCAATTCAAGATACAAAAGAGAAATCTATAAAGACATCACTGACAAAATGACCTCAAACTATTTGTCTACATAGATTTTATTAAAAGTCACTTCTAACTGATTAAGGGAAATATTCATCAAGAGGATAATATAATTTAAAACATATTTCCCCACACAGAGAAGTGCTCACCTTTAAAAAAAAAGTACTGTTAAATAAAAAGTCACAAATGAACTCTAACATAGTAATAAGAGGTGACTTCAGTATGCCAAGAGACAAGTCATTCAGGTCAAAGACAAAAAGGGAAACATTGGAGTTAAACAAAACAGAGCAAAAGCGTCCAACACACATCAACAGAATGTTTCACTAGGTAACTACAGAGTAGATATTTTAATAAGGGTACTGAGACTCTTTAGAATAGATCATCATATGTTAAGACAAAAACCAATCTCAAAAGTATAACAAATTGTAATTATTTTGCATATTCTATCTGACTAGAATTGAATAAATCTAGAAATCAACAACAAAGAGGCTACACACTAAAGAGAGGAGGACTCCCTCTGGAAAAAGTGTTTCTGAGTTAGGAGGTCTGTTCTCTAGGGAAGGGAAGTTTGAAACTGAACAAGTATGAGATATATAAAAGTCAATTGAGGGTTAGATAGAGTCAGACGTTAGGTTTGAGAATGTTATCCCCATTTCTATCTATTCAGTTTATATTTGTCAGCAATGCTTTGATTATTCTACCCACCAATGACCTTTTAAAGCTCGATTATGACAGTTATTACTATTTTATTTGGATATAATGATAGCATTAGTAAAGGAAAGAATACATTTCTGTTTTGTTTTCAAATTTCTAACATTGATATTATCAACATGTACAAAAGAAGGCGTGGATTTCTCTGTGAATAAAGTGTGTGTGCGTGTGTGTGCGTGTGTGTGTGTGTGTGTGTGTGTGTGTGTGTGTGCACGCGCGTGCACATATGCACCTATGTGCATACGCATTTGTGTGCTTCTGGATAACAGATAAAACGTTGGGTGTTATTTCTCAAATGTCATCTAACTTTTCTGTATATTGCGGTGTGTTTATAAAATACAAGCTTGAAATTCCCCCAAATAGGGTAGTATAGGAGGCCAGTGAGCCACAGGAATTCTCCTATTTCTCCTATCTCTGAACTAGGATTGCATACTGACATCATTGAAATTTAGGAATAGAAATTGGAGCCTTGTTTGCAAGGCCAGCACCTTATTTACTGAAATTTCTCCAGAATCCCCACTGAATGGATTTCTAAATGTTTATCCATATATTGTCTCTTTTTTGAACTTTCATAAGTTCTGAGTGTTTTTTACATGATTTTAGAGTACTGTGTCTATATATGAAAATAACCAAAAAGACTGTGTCTTCTTTCTCAGTGGTTACAGTTAGGATTTTTCATGGTGTAGGTATTACAAACTTCTATAACAATCGTCAACAAGTAAGAGAAGACATCTTTTAGGAAAATCCTCTAGTTCTCACACTCAATAAAGTACATATGGGCTCAATAATTAGTTTAAATTAATATCAAAACATTAATTGGGAGTGTTTACTTATGAAAATGACCCCTTGTCATCAATCAAATCAAATCAATTGATTTGCCTCATAGAAAGTAATGCATAAAATTTCACACATTAATATTGTGAAGAGAATATCTTAGGGGCATCTAATACCTCACAATTACTTTATTTTTACATTTAGAATATATATGTGGAAAAAAATCAGCGAATTATCTCTTTACACAGAACTTGACATTAGAAGATTCAGTTTGAAAACTGTAAAGGAGATACTGTCATGGAACACCAGGGCTGGAAGGCACTACTACTTCCTGTTCATTACATTTAACCACCTGAGCGGCAGCATGGGATGAGGAGAAAAATCTTTAATCTGTATAATAATGGCAACAACAATATAAAAAATTCACTACATGTTTCTTTTGCATTTACTGTTTTAAGAGACTCCCTTTCGCTGCATTATCTCAGCTGACTTTAACTTCATAAGCTCAAACAATGCTCATGGCTCTGTCTTGCGCGTAGCTGGCACTATGGTTACAGACCCTTGTGATGTTTATACCGCCATTCTAATTCAATTTCCGTCCTCAAGCTCTCTAAGAAGAATGAACAGAGGCCATTCACGATGTAATTTTCAAAGACATTTTGTAACACACTTTGCTTCATTTCACTTCACAAATTTAATATTCCCAAAGTCCATCCATTCTTGAATTTCAGTGGATGCTCCAGTGAATTCCTATTTCAAATCTCATAGTAGCATAATAGAAAATGTTACTCCCCCCAAATAAGGAAGAAATACCGGGTCAAGGTAAAAAGAAACTTGATCCATATTGAAGACATTTTATAAAGTTTGTGGAATAAATATTTAAGACCATTTATAGCATTTCCAATGAAAGCTTCTTGTAGATAAATGAACTACTCCTTGATTTTTCCCAGGGATGCTAACTGTGCTGGACTCTTCTCTTATTCCTTAAATCCTCAGAATCAACAGGATACAATCTGAGCACAGAAGAGACTGTTAGAAACTGGAATTGCTCGTATTGAACATCTAAGGACTTACCCAGATCTTGAAGGAAATATTCATAATAGAATCTCAGATTTTTCTTTTAAAAATCATAAATAGTTCCTTTACAAATAAAAGAAGCTGAGGAGGAAGGCAAGCTTCTTGGAGGAACAGCAATCTCAATTAATCTGGACCCCCGAGATCTCTCAGACATTGGACCACTAAAAGGACAGCATATACCAGATGATATGAGACCTCCAACACACATATAGCAGAAGACTGCTGGATCTTTCTTCAATCAGAGAAGAGAGTGAGAGGCCCCGAGGGAGTTTAGAGATCAGGTGGGGTGGGGGTGGGGGGTGAGAACAGTCTTGTGGGAACAGGGGGGTGGGTTGGAGGTATGGGATGTGGAACGGTCATAGGATGGAAGGAGTGAATGAAATCTGGAGTGTAAAAATAAGGGTTTATATTAGTTTACAAGTGAGTGGAGTTATGGTGGGAACTCAAGACAGAAAGCTGGAACCAAAAACTGAAACATAGGCCATGAAGGAATGCTGCTTACTGGCTTGCTCCTAATGGCTTGCTCAGCCTGTTTTCTTATAGTACCCAGGATCACTAGTCTTGGGGATGGGCACTACCCACTGTGAGCTGGTCCCTTTCATATCAATCAGGCTTGCCCACAGGCCAAGCTGGTGAGGAGATTTCTCAACTGAGGTTCACTCTTACCAAGTGACTGGAGATTTTGTTGAGTTGATATAAAGTCAACCAGCATAGATACAGAGAGTCCAGCAATTTAGGTAGTGTATCAGTTACTTTTCTATTGTTGAGATAAAATACCTTGACCAAGGCAACTTATAGAAAGAGGAATTTATTTGAATTTAACATTCCAGAGGGACAAGAATCTCTAATGGCAGGAAACTGTGGCAACAGGTGGCAGTCACAGCACCGGGAGTAGCTGAGAGCTCACATACACATTGAACCACAAGTTGGAAGCAGAGAGAGTGAATTTAAAATGGTACCAGTCTTTAAAACCTCAAAGAGCATCTCCAGTGACCTACTTCAACAAGGCCATTTCTCCAAAAACTCCACAAATAATGCTACCAACTGGGTGGCATTTGTCCGAGACTCTGGGGGACATCTCTTTCAGATCACCACAGATAGAAGTCACTCACTCCACACTAAATAAATCTAAATTGCAGTATTAAACCTGCCATGTATCAGTTAGGACTGTGGGGGATTAATGTCCTCCTGTTTAATGAGAAGTAGGAAGTGATATTTTTCCTAGGCTCAACACTTGCTCTTTTAAAACATTTTTTTTCCTCCTTTAGAATCAGGCCTGATGACACAAACCTGCAACCCCAGCTTTTTGAGAGACCGAGGATCACAAATTCAAGCCCAGCCTGAGCTAAATAGTGGTTTCCAGGTGATCCTTCCTGTATAACTTAACACAACCCTGTCTTAAAACAAAGAGAGTAGAAGGTGGTTTGAGGACAAAGCACAGCAGTAAAGCACTTGCCTCATATGGCAGAGGCCCTGAGTTCAATTCCCAGGGCTGCCAATACCAAACAAGAATAGAAAATGATTCTGAAACAATTCTGAGGGTCTGAGCATATTCCCATGTTTGGAGTGATCAAAGCTGGTGAAGCTTGACAGAGGATGGAAAAGGATGTCTGAGTGCCACTTTGTAATTCAGACATCTGAAGGATAGAGACCTTACCTAGACAATTTAAAATGCTATTTGTTTACAGTAACAGCTGTTTCAGTACTCACTTGAGTAGGTGATGAAACAAAGTTGAGTACTCAAATGAGTCATTTCTAACAGAATGTTCACCGTTAAGCATTTGAGCTCACTTAAGAGCTAAAGCCCCTGTTAGCTTTATAGTGGGGTTCCCATATATTTTCCTTTAAGGAGGTTTTTGAAAGAAAAAAAATACTCTTTTGCTTAGTTACTATGAAAGTACCACACATATTCTACAATATCAAAACAAAAACATGGATTGAGAGGATATGTGGGCTCTACATGCAACCAGACTTGAAGTGTGGCTTCTTGATTCTAGGTACCAGTAGGGATGTCCTTGAGAGAATAAATAGCCAGGAACTTTACCTCACCGTTGAGTTATGACAGCAGGCTTCATGTCTCACGTAAATGGTAACCTTTGCTTAGTGTAACCCTAGCTCTTTGTAAAGAGAACAGAATTAGACTTCTCCAAATGAAGAGCCAAGATCTTGGCAATCTTACACTGGAAAGATGAAAAGATACATGGACATAATACAAATGAACAGTGTATAAGGATACATTACCTGAGCGGATAGGGTACCTGCTTCCACTGCTTCATGGATAATGCATAGACTCAAGCTTTGAAAAAGTACAGCATGATACATACTTAAAAGTGAATAGGAAGAATCTGATTAAAGGTCCACTTGGGAATAATAATAGAAAGAGAAGTGAAGTAAAGGAGGCACAATATTTTGTTTTAAAATGTCAGATGACTGTAAACACTTTGAATTTATACAATAAACTGAATTTGGTATATTCTTTTAAAATTTTGTTCATTTGATTTGATGGAGAAGCTTAGCATGCTATCATAATTTATTTTCTATGACTTATTCAAATAATTAATTTGAACTGTCCACAAAGCAATTCATATTATGGTGAATGTTTATTTTTTTTAAATTATGTTATATATACTTTAAAGACTTATGTATGTGCTTCTTTTTTTATTTTTCTGTTCTTTCTTTTCTCTCCCCAACCTCAAACCTCATGGTGTGTGTGTGTGTGTGTGTGTGTGTGTGTGTGTGTGTGTGTGTGTTTGCACGCATCTTCTCCCTTTTCCTGGGTTTAGTAAGAATATTTTCTAGCAACAATAAATTTGAATATTTTTTATATCTCTGTCTCTGTCTGTTTCTGTCTGTGTCTTTCTCTCTCCCTAACCTGATGGCCTTCACATCTATCTTTCTCTTTTCAGAAAATTAAAACAAATCAACATAACAATCTAAAATTAAAACCAAAATACTGTTTTGTAGATTATTTGAAAAGTTCATTTCCACCAACATAGTGGCCCAGGCCTTTAATTGCTGCACTTGGGAGGTACTGTCTTGATGTTCTTGGTTCTTACCAGAGCTAAGAGGTATTTAATACAGAACCATTTACTCTATGAACTGAGGATCAAAGAACACTACTCTTTAACTAGTGCACACATCCTCATTTGGGGATCTCTGCAGCTCAACACTCATTGCTCTCATTACCTTGTTCCTAAGACCCACACTGTTCACAGTTTTGTCCTCATGGTTTCCCCATCAAAAGACATGATGTCTAGCCATGAGTAAAGAATGTTACTATTTCTTTTCTCCCCTACCCATTGCTGATACTCAACTATGTTTGAAAAGAATCTAAATGATTTTAAAATAATACCAACTATGACACACATCTGGCTGTGTAATGGTTGATCTTGGTTGTCCACTTGACTGCATCTAGAATCAACTGAAAAACAAGCCACTGGGCATTTCTGTGTGAGATTTTCTTGGTTAGATGATTTGAAACAGGAAGACCTGTGTGGTCAGCATCTTTTGTTGGCAACTCATATAAAATGACATGAAAGAAGGAAGCTGTTTTTTTTTTTTTCTGCCTGTCTGCTCTCAGTCTTGTTGGCAAGATCACCCAGCCTGTTGTTGAAACATTCCTTCATTGATATTAGAACCTTCTCTAGAGATCCTCCAGACCCTTGGCACTAGATTGGGACTGCTGAGACAACCAGACTTGTGGATTCTCAGTCTTTTTAGAATAAGACAGCTGTTGGACTATCCAGACCACATCATGTAAGCCAGTCTAATACTCTTCAACATACAATCCTGCTATCAGTTATGTTAATTCACAGAATTCTGAATTCTCATAGCATAGAGTCTATGGGGTAGTTGGATTTCATACATAGACATTTATGGCTCTGAAAGCAAATATTCCAACAGCCATTTCTTTCTTTAGTGAAATGTTTCCTCACTTTGTGGTGTTAGAATTTTTTTCGGACCCAGAATTATAGCAACATATAAACTAATCCTAAAAGATCTAATTTATAGAATTTATCCACATACAAAGACCTTAGGACTGAAATCTAAGACAATTTCTTCTGAATAAAACGGTAAGCCGTTTTTTACTCTGTTTTGTTTGGGAACTTTCAAATATAGCAAACAATAGGACTGAGGATATCACCACTGCTGTCTTCCAACTCCTCCTCCTCTTCCTCTTCCTCCCCCTCCTCCTTCTCTTCTCCTTCCCCTTCCTCCTCCTCCTCATTTTAGCTACCTACTTTTCTATATTGCTGTGATAAAACAACAGGATCAAAAGCAAATTATAAAAGAAAGTGTTTTACATGAACACTCACATGATCACTGTTTCTAAGGACTCATCAGGATGACCCTGCTTATCTGAGCCTACGTCCCTGTCCTAGCCCAAGGTCATTTTCATGTCTGAAGCCTACTACCTGTGGTTGTATCCTGAAGCAGAAAGCCACATCTGAATATGAGAAGGGACAATTAATACTAGGCCTTTGGAAAACCTTATGGAACCTACTGCTTCAGGAACTTCCATATATATATACATACATATACATACATACATGTGTATGTATATATATATATGTGTGTGTGTGTATACATATATATACATATATATGCATATGTATATATAATTTAAATGGGGTCACTATAGAATGGAGAGACAATGCCTTAACCAAATATCTTACATCACCAAATACAACCTCTTATATCACATCTCTGTGCCACTCCGGATGGTAACATGATAGATTAATGGGACTGTGTTGCCATCTTAGCAGGCCCTGTGAACACAGTGTTTATCTTGACAGGACTTGCAAACACTAGTATGTGTGTGTCTGTGTCCAGGACTAGGTGATTGGAAAGGGCTACATTTTATTGAGTCATTGGCCACAGGGGTCCCACAGACAACCCCTTCACAAAGATCATAGGATATTTGTTACCCTCTACAACCTGAGAGTAAAGACATTGCTGGAGTCCCTAGTCATTTATGTTATCAAATATGGAGAAATAGAGCTTGTGACTAGCTAGAAGCTTTATCCTTATTGACTAGCATTCACTGTGCTGGAATGCTACAGGAGGAGAAAATTAATAATCATTCAACCCAGGTACAAACTCTGCAACCTGAAACAGTGACCTGTCTGCAATATACAGGTACACTAGGGGTACAAATGTTATGGGAATTAACCAATCATTTTAAGAAAAAAAATTGGACTTAAGACCCACTACATGAAATGGAACCTGTACTGACACCACTACATTGACTAAGAATCTGTGACAAGATAGGTCATGGGCTTAGAGGGAAACTTATTACTATTATTCTGTTAAATGAAAATAGCAATAAATGATTCCTAGTTAAATATAAACTATACCTATAGATTAGTGTATCACTCAGCCTTCACCAGAGAAGTTTCCTCTTGCAGTTGATGGTAATTAGCCCAGATACCCACAACTTGACAATATACAAAGGATGAAAAATTATGGACATCTGAGTCTTAAATTGGATGTCTTCATCAACCACCATCCACCAAGCTCAGGGATCTACTCCAAAGAGGAGGTAAAAAGATTGAAGTGTGGATTCCTCCAAAGAACAGAGTCTCCTAGACACAACAGGACAGATATACATATGAACTCACAGAGACTATGACAGCATAACCTGAATACGTTCATATCAGACAAAAATTCGCATGTGGAGAAGAGTAAGTAGACACAAAGTTCCATTCCTGACCGAAAAGCTATTTGTGATTGATATCTGCTGGAGAAGGGGAAGGTGAGTGACAGTGGCACTTCAGGACAATCTCCATGTCTGGGGTAGGTGGCCAACACAAAATTAGCTTCATGTTATTTTGTGTGCTTTCTGAAATTTGTTTTAGTATTATTTGTCTTTTGGTTGCTTTCATTTTGTTTTTGTTTTGGCTGAGGAAGGAGAAAGGGAAAGAGAACACATAAAGTTGATATGGTATACAGGTGGGAAAGAGCTAGGAGTAACTAGGAAAGGGCAAAGGACATTCTCCAAACAAAAAATTAAATAATACTAAAAAAATAAATCCACCTTCAAAATGGGAAGTAAGAAGTTTTTTAATGTCATCCTACACAAGAGAGTTTGTCATATAGCTTAAAACATTTTTTATTTATTCATTGGTTTATTTTCTTCTAAAAGAGAATGTCTTTTAAAAAATGTAATTGATTTTAGTATGTTGGTTTTCATATTATAAACTCATGCCCAGTTTTTAACAAGGTTCTTTCTTTTCTGTTTGCCGTAAGGACAGGAACACACACATACACACACACACACACACACACACACACACACACACACACACACACTCACACCAGAATTTGTAGGTATTGCCAAGATGAATACTTTGTCCACAGGGACAGCTAAGACACAGTCCTGTTAGGGTGTCGTGTTACTGTCATCAGCGCCAGAGCCATGTAACCAGAGGACTACTAGAGAGGAGACGCCACAGCATTAAACAGGCTTTGCAAATTAAAGAAAAACACCATGCCCAATAATCCTGTTCAAGCTTGATTTTTTAAATAGTCATAATGGTATATGAATTATCCAGGCACTGTTCTGACCATCTTATATACATAATGTCATTTACACTATGATGTATGGATATTATTCTCATTAAACAATAAGAAGACAAGTTTAGAGAGGTTAAAACAATTTTCCAAAGTCACACCAATTGTGTGTGGAAAAGACGTAACTGAAATTATCACTGTTCACCTTTAGAGTAGTAAGCACTTACCCTCTGCTATCTGGGAGAAGTTCTTTGATCTTGTAGCATATCTCCCCATGTGTTCTCTGCAGGTGGAAAATTAGGTCTAATCATGGACAAGAAGCCCAGTGTTCTCCTTAATTACCTTCAAATTTAGATATGACATCATAAGGGTCCACACAGATATGCCTACCAATAGCCTTCACTTACACAAGACTCCAGACCAGAATCTTACCTCTGACAGTGTTTTCTGTTTGGTACTTAGATGTGTTATGGAATCAATATGATTTTGAGATGAACTGAAGTAGTGGTGTGTAAAATGTTTGTCAATTTCAGGGGAGATATATGATGAGATTGAGGATTCCAGGTTTTGTATGTTAAATAGCTGTGGGTCAAAGCCTTAGAGAACCACATTCGAGGCCTTGACAAAAGCAATACTTAGTGTGTGTTAAGGAACAATGTTTATGCAAGCCAGAGTCAGTTTTGCCTGGATCTAGCTCTGATACTACAGAATATAAGGAGAGCTGACTACGCTCTTAGGGAAGTACTGGGGCATAATGCCAAGAGAAGAGATGCTAGCTAAGAGGGTAGCATAATAGCCTTTCTGTACTTTCTCCTATTAGCGCAGTTCAGTTTAGCTCACTGACACATCTACAATGTTGAACTCTGAAAGGATGAGAAGCTGAAGTATAGAGTGGGTTAGATAAATTGGACAATGACATGTTTATAGGTATCATGTGGCTCAAGGAATGGTTTGGAATGCCAGGAAACTGGGGCAGAAGATCTGTGGCAAAGGATACCCATGCAGAACAACAGTCTGGGAAGGTACCCACAAATTTGAAGGGAAAGTAAATAGTGAAGTCAAAAGACTTGACTTTTTTTTTTCTATTGTTTTTATTCTAAGTCTGAAAATTTAACCTCTATATAAACCTGAATGTTTTGTTAAAATGCATGTTCTAAATATGACTGGGGTGGAGACTGAGGTCTTACTATTTCTCATAGAACTGAGGTAAGAGCAGTTCTGCCTATCTATAGTCCATACTTTGAAAAATAGTACGAACAAAGTCTTAACTTTGCTAAAAATGTGAGGCAAGAAGCTAAGTGTGGTGGCACAGGTCTGTTAACACACACCTTGGCAGGTTGAATTTGGGTGATTGTAGGAAGTTCAGGGACAGTTTGAGGTACGTGTGTGTGTGTGTGTGTGTGTGTGTGTGTGTGTGTTTGCATATATCTGACAATATGTATTAAATCCCCAGAGCTACACAGCCCATGGTTCTAAACTGTTTAACAGGAAGAATTGGTTAAGATAAACTGTCAAAGAGCCTTTAATGCCAGGGTAGGGATTCAATGACATGAGTTAAAGAATGATTACAGATTTCTGTATTGGGCAGAGTGTAGGAGAGCACCTGTACTTAGGTAATATTTATCTCTTCTTATGCATAGGACAGATAGGTTAAAAGTTTTTATATTAGCCTCCAAAGTGAATGTCTGCATTGACTAGAGTACAGTGCTAGCCCAGGCAACTGAATGAGTAGTGAGATTGTACAGTGAATGAGGGCCCTTGTTACCAAAGCCTGACATCTGAACTGAATCCAGAGAGGCCACAAGTTGTTCTCTGAACACTGCCCCCCCATACACAAATCAATAAATAAATGTGAAAATTGGGTATATACCTAAATATTTACTATATATACCTAAAATATTACTACATACTATAGCACTAATTACTAATATAGTGCTATACGATATCACTTATTTCTATGTGCTTTATACTATTTATAGTATTACTAATAACTATATCATGGCTGTGGCATGTTAAGGGAAGAGTCTAACTCTTGTCATCTAAACCAACAGCAAACTGACCTACCTACTTCTCTCTCATTCTTGCCGACAGAAGGCCATTCCCATGATCAAACAGCACAGTAAAACGTGTGTGGGAAAGGAACACAGAATCTTATGTGTTCAAGAATCTTTTAGCATGGTTTTACAAGAAAGTAAGTATTTTTCTCACTCCTACTGACCAAGAATAGCACTCAAAACCATGAACAAATGTTATCAATCTTTATCCACATGTTGCTTCTAGCATTTATTATGGGTATTTGTTCTTTTCAAGGTGTTTTCTGAGGATAATATTAGACCTACTCACCATACACACATACATAAGCACATTCTTTTTGTCTCTGTCTCTGTGTCTCACCTCTCTCTCTCATCGTTCTGGGTCAGGGACATGGAAGGATCATAAGGGAGAAAGAGGAGTAACAGTTGAAAATTGAAGCTATAATTCAACAGAACTCTGTTTGATTACCCAGAAAGCCCAAAGCATAGTAGAGCTAGTTACTCAGCTTTCTTAAATGCAGGTTAAATTCAAACAAGTGGAATACACAGAAGAGAAAAAAAAGATTGAGTACATAGTTGTAAATAGTCTCAAAGAATACTATTAACTTACTTGAAAGGCTAAGCAAAAGTTTAGTTTGTTGAAGGTAATTTTTTGTAAGAGACAGAAAAGGTCATTCCTATACTGTATTCCTTTCCATAACCTTGAAAATAAGTTACTGGAGACATTTCAGCAAATTAGACTCTAACAAAATACAATCAATACTAAAACCATCATGAATATAATTTAGTGCTTAATGCATAAAGTTATTTTTTATGAATTTGGGAATTACTCACACAAGAATGAATTTTCCAGAGAACTGGATCCAATTTGTTAGCAATAAAACAATTTTTAAAAATGAAAGTAGTCAGTGCTTAAAGAAAAAAAAAAACCTAGACACTCAGAGTCTAGAAGGTATAAAGTGAAAGTAAATTTTACCCTTTCTTATCCCCAATTTCTTGGTTTCATTTCCAGAAAATATATCTGCACACGTAATTATGTATATAAAATTGTTTCCCCCACAAATGGCACTTTGAATTTTCCATTTCATATATCTTTTGAAAGCCTTTGAGTATATGATCATTTGAAAATACTAAGATCTGAAGAAGTCTAAATTGTACAGGATGTTTACATAATTTGTAATAGTTGACTTAATCAGTTCCCCCATTGAAGTATATGCGGGTTTTTAAAAACAGATCTAAGTGGACAGCTATGATATGCCTCTGCATGCTTTTATTAAGTGTTACCTATAGTCATGGGTATAACAGGAAAATGAATACATTTTCCATTTTAATAGTTAAGATTGCCATTTCCTCAATTGTTACGTTCTTAGCATCTGTATGTCAATAAGTTCTGTATAATCTGCACAGTACATTTCTTATTGATTGGTTAAAATGCAGTTTTTTATTCCTCATAGGGGGAGGGTGCTCATCTCTTCTGTATTTATTGGTCACTTCTGCTTTTCCTTCTTGTATCATACTCAATATAGAACATTAACAATGTATCCTTACAGCAATAGTTTTATAGAAAACATTAAATAGGGCATTTAATAAATCAAAATTTGAGATGAAATTTCCTTTTCTTCCTTTAAAAAGATAATATGTTGTCATTCCATATATCTAATACCCTTAGATATTTCCTGTTTAAATTTATACAGGGAAAGTGTAGTCTTGTGTAGGAGAGACTTTATTCTCGCCTAATTTTGTCAAAATTTTATTTTCTCCTCATTTTGGTTAGAATAACTTTGGAAATAAATTTGAACTCATGGATGTAATTCTCTCTCTCTCTCTCTCTCTCTCTCTCTCTCTCTCTCTCTCTCTCTGTGTGTGTGTGTGTGTGTGTGTGTAGGCTCATGAATCTTTTGGTGATATAATGAGTTTCTAAACTATCTATTTCAGAAGTCCTAGAGAAACAGCAGCGGTGCTGGCATTTGGCTTGACAGTTGTGGCTCAGGGCATCAGTGGGACATAGAGCAAAATTCTTGCTGAGGAATATGATCCGCATTTGATTCTAATTTTATCTTTGTGCTACAGCCTTTAAATGTGAGGACAGCTGGCATTGGATAAGTCTGTCCTTACATGCTGGATGAAGTTGAAATAAAATTAAATATCTCAGTTTAAATCCAAATGCAAACACATGGAAATATTCTATTTATCTTCTAGTATTTTACTTTCTGCATTTTGATGGAAAGGCTCCTTCCACCATGAAGTCCTAGAAAACAACATGAGGCTTATCATTAGCAGGATGTGGGTCTGAACCTTTAAAAGCCCAATACTTCATAAAAGGTAGACAAAGTTCTGGCTTTTCACCCCATCTTCCACCCTGCTGATAAAATGATAGATCGTACATACCTGAGTTAATAGCGACCTTTTTCTCTTTCTCCCTTGAATATATGATTGCTACACTTCCACCTGGGTTGGGCTAGCAAGCCCCTGTGACCCCTGAGAGTGTGCAAATGTGGGAGCCCCAACCCCCTTCTAGACTCTTCCCAGGCGACTCAATAACTTGCTAGATGTTAAGAAATAAATCAGGGTAGTGAGGTCATAGAATAGCCAGGCTACTGGCTCTTCTTCAGGTGACTGGATTACCAAAGTAGAAATGCACTAAAAATAAGTCAGAGCACAGAGTCTCCTGCCAGGAGTGGGTTGAGGAGATAACTAGTTTCCAGAAAGGTTGTTGACATCATCTGTTCTCCAAATGCACTATGCAAATCAGAGCCTGCATGAAACCAATCTGGTTATCACCTAATGGTCAGGAAAATCTTCAGTTCTTGTCCTGGTGACCTGTTGGTACTCCCTGCCTGATTGATTAAATTCGTTTTTCCTTTCTCTAGTTAAGTTCATCCAGTGAATCTTTATAGAATAGGCATTTTTAAGTGTTTGATTTGTGCGTGCGTGCGTGCGTGCGTGCGTGCGTGCGTGCGTGTGCGTGTGCGTGTGTGTGTGTGTGTGTGTGTGTGTGTGTGTATTGAGTATGTGTGTGTGCACGTTTGTCCATTTTCATGGTAACCAGAAGTGAACTCTCATTGTTCCTCAGGAGTCATCCACCTTTTAAGACAGGTTTTCCTACCACTGCAACCTAGGGTTTGATGATTATATGAGGTTGACCCAGTAATTCCCAGGGTTCCCTTGAGTCTCCCTCTACAGTTCTGGAATTACAAGTGTATAGCTTTTTACATGGTATCTGAAATTAGATTCAGCTCATCATGCTAATGCAGCAAGCACTGTACCAACTAAACTATCCCCAACCCTAGATTTTATTTCATTTTATTATTTTATCTTACCTTTGAGAAAGGGTCTTACTCCATAGACTTGGCCAGGCTAGAACTCACTATGTAGACCAGCCAGGCCACAAACTCACAGAGATAAGCCTGCTTCTGTTTCCTGAATTTTTTTTCACTATGTTTGGCATATCAGACTTTACTTTTATTTATAATAATTCCATATGACAGCAGGTGTGATGGCACAATACCTGTAATCTTAGCACTTGGAAAGTGGACGCAGGATGAGTGTGGGTTCAAGGCCATACTCAGTTATGTTGTGTGAACCTCACTTTGTAATAAGAATATTGGAGACTCAGTGTAGTGCATGTGAGGCTTATTTTACAACCCTGCAAAACTGGTGTCAACCTTGAATGACAGGCACCCTGATGGAGCACTGAGAACTTTTTTCTAATGCAAGCCCCTTGTTTCCTCTTTGACTGAGTAATCGGGAGGGTGCCATCTTATAGGTCATGTAGATCTTATTTCCCTCTCTGCTGCTTAGGCTGCATATCTCTGCTTATCTTAGGTGGTTTATCTCTTGTTTATATCGTGCTTGTTTTTAAAGCTTCCCAGGCTTATGACTGTGTTAAATCTGCCGGTTTTCAGGCAAGTTCAGCTGTTCGTAATTTTCTACTCTAAATTCTAGTTTGTATAGGTGGAGGGACGGTAGTCATATTAACCAAGTTTATATGGTTTATCAGCCCCCAGTGTTTTCTTTTCATCTTTAACTGGACCTAAGATAATTAAAAATACTTTGAATTGAAAAATAGCCATCAGATTTTATTTCCTACAATTGTCAATGAAAGTCAGCCTGGGCTACACAAGATGCTATCTCAAAGCCAGACAGATAATGGGGGCTGAAAGATGGCTCAGCAGGTAAAGGTGGTTGATGTCAAGACTAATGATCTTAGCGAGACCCCTGGAACTCACATGATAGGAGAGAGCCAATTCCTACAAGTTATTCTTTGATCTTCATGTGCACTGTATATTCTTCCAATCAGTCAGTCAGTCAGTCAGTCAGTCAGTCAGTCAGTCAGTCAATCAATCAATCAATCAGCCAAACCACCAATCAACCAATCAACAAACCAACAAACAAATAAATAAACAAATATAAAAATTGAAACAAACAAAAATAAGGAATAAGTTAATAAGGTAGTGTGATGTTTTAATACACTGATCATACACATCATGAAGTAGCCAAATTGGGGCATTTAGCATATTTAGTAGCAAAAAATCTTATGATTTCTTCATGATAATAACAGACAAGATTCTTCCTTCCTTTCCTTACAGCTTTTTTTTTGTTGTTGTTGTTATTTTGTTGTTGATAGACAAGGTCTGGTATCTCTGTATAGCCCTGGCTATCCTAGTGTTGGGCCATGGAAGGGTATCCTGGTTCTTGGGCTGTGGGTTCGGCCATGTTCCCAGAACCCAGGCTCCTGACATGAGGCCTAATCTCCGTCCTACCTTTACCATTCAGTCATGTACACAGCCCCCAGGCCCTTGAGAGATTTACATACTAATGAGGTTCCTGAAGACCATTTCTCCCCAGCCCCTCCCCCCTTTTCCCCTCCCTTTTTCACTCAGGCATGGCCTGGGTTTTTGTGGGGTATGAATCTAGATCCATCCACCATCCGCCATGCCAATAAACCAGTTTTGGAAACCCAAGGACTTCCTCATGTGTTGGGGCCGCACTGTGAGGAACAGTGAGGAACCGTGGAGAGGCTTTTAGTTAATGAGCAGCCAGGCCTAACTTACAGCTGGAGGAGCCCAGAGCATTCCCAGCCGACTACCCACAGCATGGCGGGAGGAACACTAGGTTCCCCAGACATATTTTTCCCACATCCTAGAATGGAGTTCCTGGTCTCTATAGATATGGCTGGACTTGAATCACAAAGATTTGCCTGTCTCTGTCTTCCAAGTGCTGGGATCAAAGGTACCCAGCTTCAGACTTTTCCAGTCCATGGTCCTCTGGCTTTTTTGCTATTGGCCAAGATGATGAGGCAGAATACCATGACAGTAGGCTGTGGTAGGGAGAAGAGCTGTTCACCATGGAGGCACTGGGGACAAGACACACCCTTCAGAGATGCTGCTTCAAATGGGTTCCACTTCCTACTAGTTTATTTAGTTATGAATCGAGTAGTGGATTTGTCCATCATGAAGTTAGCATCCCCATGATCCCCTCACCTCTCAGTATCTAATAAAGGATTAGATGTTCAACACATGGCCTTTTGGGGAGACACTGTAATCCAACAGCACCCCACTGCTAGATGTCTGTCTGAAATAAAAAGAACCCAGGTTTAATATACTTTAAAAGTTTCTATTATTTTTAACGAGTTAGATTTGTGTGTGTGTGTGTGTGTGTGTGTGAGAGAGAGAGAGAGAGAGAGAGAGAGAGAGAGAGAGAGAGAAGCTGAAGTTTTTGGTCCCTGTAGTTTACAGGATTAAATAAAAAAAGCCTTGAAGAAGGACCTACTGTGTAGCCAGTGTTCTAGCAGCTGGAGAGTGAGATGAGAGACCATGTAAAAGGAAAAGACTTGACTCCCTTATTTTTTTGTAAGCTAAGTATATTGGAACAAGGTGTAAACATTTCACCATACACCTCACTTGACATTTTCCAAAACATTTTAGATAGGCCACTTCTGCTTTGTTTTATAACTTCAAACCATTTCCTCCTTTAGGTTCAAAGTCAATTGTGTAATAAAAATTACTCCTTCAACAATAACAAATGGCAAGGATGTGGAGAAACGAGAACCTTTGTGTGCTGTTAGTGGGAAGAAAGAAAGGTTGTGATTCCTCAAACACTACCACTAGACCTACCATATAATTTGTCTTACTCCTGGGAATATATCTGAAAGAAAGGAAGTCAGCAGACAGAAGGGATATCTGTACAAGTACGTATTTCATCTCTATTTACAAGTATGTATTTCTTCTCTATTTTCATTAGCTAAAGTATGGGACCATCCTGGTTACATGTGGATATATGAATGAATAACACACAGACAGACACACACAGACACAGACACAAACACATTTTATTCAGACATAAGAAGAATGAAATTATGCTATTTGAAGAGAAATAGGTGAAACTGGGGACATCATGTTAAACAAAACAAAGCAAACATAAGAAGACAAGTGTTGTATGATATATATATATATATATATATATATATATATATATATTCAAAATACATGTAAGAAGAGGAACTGAGAAGTTAAGGCACTTTCTGCTATTGCAAAGTACCCAGGTTCAGTTCCCTTTGCATGCATGTTGGCTCACAATTTTCTGTAACTCTAGTTTGAGGGGATCTGATGCCCTTGTCTGACTCTTTAGGCAACAGGCATACATGTGGTGCACATACATGCATGGAGCAAGACACTCATATACATAAAATAAAGTAAGTATATCTTTTAAAATCTTCAAGAAGTGCCAGGCCTGGTGGACACCTATAATCCAGTGCTCAGGAGGGAGAGGCAGTCAGATCTCTGTGAGTTGAAGGAGAGTCCAGTCTATATAGTAGGTTTCATAACAGAGAGGCTTTGTCTGAAAAAGACCAAACCAAAACAAAAAGCAAAAATCTCCAAGTAGAAGAATAACTGTTACGGAGGAGAGGGAAGGCAGACAGGAACTGAGGCAAGGGTAAGGAAGGAATAAGAAGAGTGGATATGATCCATGTGAGGATGGAAATGTCTCAGTGAAACCTTTAACTTAGACTATTGTTATACACTAATTATAATTTTTAAAGGAATAATAATAATAAAAAAAAAACAGAAACACTGCTTTCTGGTCATGACAGAAGCTGGGAGAATTCAGTGTCCTGCCATTTTTAATGCTAAGGCAAAAAAGACAAACCTTCCTGGAATGATTTGCTAACACAGCAGTTCCCTCAGGAAAGGATGGTGCGCCCTACCACAAGGGCAGTAGTTTATGCAATTTGATCACATGATCCTGAGTGCTGACAGCTCTTAGAGATCGGCTACCTGCAGGAATGTATGACTCAGCATTTGGAAGCAAGTTCTTACCAGGCTGTCAGCGTTCAAGGAGAGCTTCAGGTCACCTCGACCAACGCTTCCTTTCAGCTTTTGCCCATTTTGAAGCACTAGGTCCAGGTTCTGTACTGATACTCCTAAGTTATGAGATCACCCCCTTGAGCCACTACATCCTGCTCCTTAAAACTTAAACA
Organism: Rhabdomys dilectus; assembly: GCA_019844195.1. Classification (NCBI taxonomy): domain Eukaryota; kingdom Metazoa; phylum Chordata; class Mammalia; order Rodentia; family Muridae; genus Rhabdomys; species Rhabdomys dilectus. Next base: position 367,726 of record JADRCG010010557.1, on the reverse strand, counting down.
CAAACAAACGAACAGACAAACAAACAAGATTTTAAAGTTAGACAATAGAAACTTTTTGCCACCATGTAAGCTATTGTGGAACTTGTAAAAACAGCAAGACTTTCTTGTGTGTACTTCTGAATACTGGGCATTGACAAGAAAAACTTGTGGGCCATCTGGTTGTACATATCTCCTATCTTCTCCTTTGTCTTTGAACCATTTAACCTTTAAGCGACAGCAAGACTGTTTCCTTATCAATAGAAATACTGATGAATGCTGTCTTGAGAATAAGCGAGCTCCATCTGCACATGAAAAAATTGTGGGTTTTGTCTATTAGGTCTACTTCAATTATTCTAGTTGCCTCTTGATCAGTTTTTACTATCAAAGTCTTTATCACGATCCTCCACTGACTAGTGCTGAGGAACTGAAGCAAAATTTGAGATTCAACAGAAGCAGGGGCTCTAGGGCAGACTGCTCAAGAGCTCTTCACTGGGCATCTCTGAGGCTTTTATTCCAGGATAGCTCAGGATTCAAAACAGGGACAGAGAAGCAATGTTATACAGACTCAGTAGTTCTCATCACTTTCACCAGATGTGCTCATGGCTGAGTCTTATGGATGTTTGCGTTATGTCCTTGACTATGCTAAAGTAAAGAAAGCAAATATCTCCTCACTGGCATTCATTGAGTAGACAGAGCAATCTTTCAGCAGAATACTGTAGGAATGAATTAAAAATAATTCTTGACATGGTCTTATTTACATCTGTATGGTAGTCACAATTTAACTTCAAAAATTATCCTTTATCAGAAAGAAACCAAGATGTTTTATTCGATATTTTATTTATTTACATTTCAGATGTTAGATGTTATCCCCTTTCCCCATTCACCCCCCCATCCCCTATCCTATCCGTCTTCCTCCTTTTTTGCTTTTATACCATTTAAATTACATGCAAGTATTAAAGTTAGTTCTAGGTTGAGAAACTAGCAATATAATAGATGTAAGACAATAAATCCAGATAGTCAAAGAACATGCAGGAAAATAAATAGAGTCCTAGGATCACTTCTGTGAACACTATTTCTAAGGGCTTAGCAGGATGACTAAAATATCTGAGCCTACTTCTCTGTCTTAGCTCGTCATTTTCATGCCTGAAGCCTACTTCTTTGTTTTAGCTTAAGATTTAGATTCCTGCCTGTAATTACTTTTTTGTTCTAGCCTAGGATTTAGATTTCTACCCAAAATTACTTCTTTGTTCTAGCCTAATGTCAGATTCCTGCCTACAGTCCATTTTCTTGTCTGTGGCCAATGTCAGATTCCTTCCAAGCAGCCCATTTCCTTGTCCTTGGCCAATGTCAGATTCCTGCCAGGCAGCCCCCAAAGCTCTCCACATCTCCCCCTTTTTTGTTTCGTTAAGAAGACTGAGCCCATCTTAGGTCGTTTTGACAAGAATGCCTTCCTTACCAGTCATGAAATATGCATTATCAAAAGCAATGCACTTCTGTCTTAGGTTGGTATATTCCAGATGGGACAAGCTGCCTTGAACCCCATCTTTGGCCTCAGCTTGTGTCATTTCTCATCCAGGCTGGGGCCTCCATCTTAGGCTGTGTTCTCCCACCCTAGAGCAGTACATCAGCACTTCCCAAAAGCCAGCACCTGATAGTGGTATGGGGTGAAATGCAGTCTAGTGTTGTGCATTTCATCTGCCAGAGTGGAGTTCACACACCCTGGCAGTGAGACAGAACTTGGAACCACACTCCATAATGACTAAGCATTCAAGTAGATGAGCCTATGGGGGGCCATTCTTGTTTAAACTACCACAGTGTGTGTGTGTGTGTGTGTGTGTGTGTGTGTGTGTGTATGTGTGTTCTGGGAACAAGAAAGTCAAGATGCTGGGAAGGGAAATTAGGAGCTAATGTGATCATATCTCATTAAATACATGTCTGAAATTTTCAAAGATTGAAAAATAAAGAAATAATAAAAACTACAAACTGGGTATCAGTAATGTGATGGCCTATCTTTCATTTAAGACTGGCTCTTTTTAAGACCATAATGACTTCAAACTCAGAATAATCTTCCTGCTTCAGCCTCCCAAGTGCTAGGATTGCAGGGGTGTGCTACAATTCCTTACTAGTAAATTTTTTTTTTTTAATAATAGTTAAACCCAAGAAGCTTTTCTCATCTAGCTGGCTCACACTAATTTATGGACTATTCTAAGTAGTTATCTTGCATTCTGTTTTCAGGGAAAAATGATTTTTGGTTTCATTTAAAAGTTTTACTCTAAGCACATAGAGCTTAGCATGAGCTACTTCACGTTGGTTTTATCTTTTAGTCTAAAACAAAAGTTTCCTATATGTTTCAGTAGATATTTCCTTACCTAAGAATGAGCATGTGCACCATTTACACAGATGTTTGCAATGCCTAAGCCTTGAAAAGCACACCTTAGATTTTTCTGTCTTTATTTACTTAATCTTAACCCTATATGTGAAAGAAATAGCTTTGATAATATAGCTTTTTTTGGTGCATTTCTTGTAACATACAACATAGAATTAAACATCCAAAAAGAAAAATTTAGTAGCATTTAATGGATTCACTATGCAGTAATGACAAAAACAACAAACAACCAAACAAAACAAAAAACACCACTCAATTTCAAAACATTTTGTTCCTCCAAAGTAAATATCCTTGCTCATTAAAAAGTTTCTCCGTAGCCAGGCAGTGGCACACTTGGGAGGCAGAAGCAGGCAGATTTCTGAGTTCAGGGCCAGCCTGGTCTACAGAGTGAGTTCCAGGACAGCCAAGGCTATACTCAGAGAAACCCTGTCTTGAAAAACAAAAACAGAACAAACAAACAAACAAAGTTTCTTCCTATTCCTCCCTATCAACCAGCAGCTTGGATTTGCCTCTGTGAAATATTTTCCATCTTGCATATTACAAATAATGTAATTTGAAATCATGTAATAGGTCTGACTTCTTATGTCTGGATGCTGTCACTTAGGAGATCTATTTACACCAAGGCACACATTAATATTTCATTCCTGTCTATGGCTATCTAACACTCTGTTGTGTATATATACTACACTTAACTTATACATCTGACTATTAACAGAAATTTGGATGCATCTAGCTTTTGGCTTTTGTGAATGGTATTGATCTTGGGTGTGTGTACATGCATATTTGTATACTTGCTTTTCATTCTTCTGAGTACATCCATCCTGACTTTATTTTTGGACACCTTATATTGATTCTGTGTTTAAATTTAGGGAAACTGCCAAACGACTTTTGTAGAAGCTGGTCTGCTTTACAGCCTCATTGATAGTGAATGAAGGCTATAATTTTTCTATATTTGTACTTTCTGTTTCTTCAATTATAGACATGTAGTGTGAAGAAATACTTATTTTTGGTTTGATTTGTATTTCTTCAATAACTCAGAAAGCTGCTTTGCAACTGCTTGGTACACACATAGAGTTTTGAACAATAAATCTTTTAAAATATTTTAGGGAAGCTGGTTTTTGATAAAGAAATCTTTGATGATGCACATTGCATTATGAATATTATGTAATTTACTTTTTTAAACAATATACTTTATTTTTAATTATGTATATGTGTGTGTCTGTATATATATATATATATATATATATATATATATATATATGTGTGTGTGTGTGTGTGTGTGTGTGCAGGTGCCTGCAGAAGCTGGAAGAGGGCATCAGATCTCTTGGAGCTGGAATTACAGGCAATTGTGTACTTCTCAACATGGGTTTTGGGAACCAGACTCAAGTCCTCGACAAGAGCATGTTTTAGTTACTATTGTATTGCTGTGATAAGACACCGTGATGAAGGTAATTTATAGAAGAAGAAGCATTTAACTGGGGTTATAGTTCTTGAGGGTGAGTCCATGGCCTTCAGGTGGGAAGCATGATGGCAGGCATGCTGCTGGAATAATAGATGAGAACTTAAATCTTAGCTGCAAGTTACAAAGAGACTGCTTGAGTTGAGCTTTTAGAATCTCAAAGCCCTCATATCCCCCAAGTGCACACCTCTTTCAACAAGAACACAACTCTTAATCCTTCCCCAAACAGATCTACCAACCCACCAGGGACCAAGTATTCAAATATATCTGAGCCTATGGGGGCCATTCTCATTCAAATTGTCACAAACTGGTTGATCTCTTAACTGCTGAACCATATCTCTAATCTTGAGCTTTATTTATTTAATTGAACATTTTATATATTAAAATGTATTAGAGTGGTTACTGTTGAAAGTGATCATACTTCTGGAGATTTCTTCACTCTGTACATGCCATTTTGACTGGGTGTTTACACAGATAATGCCTGGACTTTCACCATCTCCAGCAAGCATTGTGAGTGAAATGTTGCCATGGTGAGAACGACACGGGATCATCTACTTTATGCTTTCCAGTCTTGCTTGGAGTTCTCTTTTGTAAGATTCATTTGCTGGTTTAAAAAATTATTCTGTATTTTATTTGTTCTTACTTTTCATTATTATTTGGATATGTTGTGCAATGTGTTTTGATCATATTCGCTGTACCCTCAGTTCCTGCTGAACCCACTCCCTCCCCTACTCCCCTACTTATCCAACTTTGTTCCCCCTTACCTGTCATTTAAATCCACTAAGTGCTGTTGACACTGCTTGTGGCCTTCTACTAGAGCATAGCCAACCCACCAGGACTGCTCCCTTCAAGAAAGTGTCTCTCTTTCTACCTATACCTCCTCAGCTAGAGGTGAGACTTCCTGCCCATCTTCTCTGAGTGTGCTAGGATTTTGGCTAGCTTGAGCTTGTGCAGTTCTTGTGACAATTAACTTAACTGCTGCAAATTCATAAGTGTGATTTCCTGGCTGTGCCTAGTAACATTTCCTTATAATTACCCACCTTCTCTGGCTCACATGGCTTTTCAGGTCCTCTTTGGCAGTGTGTGTGTGTGTGTGTGTGTGTGTGTGTGTGTGTGTGTCTCATTCCTAGACAAAGAGCTACAAGCAACTAATGACTAATGAAGAGGGGAATTAGCCTCTCTCAGGGATGAGCCCCTTAATTGGTTATACAAAGTAGTCATCCCTAAAACCTTATACACAAAAACATCAAAACCCAGACCCAGTAGGTTATATCTCTTTCTCTCTTTCCACCATCTCTCTAGACATACTAATAAAGAATATTTAATTAATATATAACATATATAATTATAATATATAACTGTTGTAGTATTTATTTACTCTTAGTTGGTGGTTTCTACACCACTTTTCATCATTCTGTTCTCAGATAAAACACATACAACCTTTATACTTATAAGCCTTTAAAGCACTAGAGCTGGGCAGGTATCTATACTCTGTGTTATTATGTTTACTTCCCTACCAATAACCCCAAGATATGACTAGCCTTGTTTCATCTAGGGAGCTCTTAACTGTAACTGGCCAGTCCTCCTCCTCCTCCTCCTCCTCCTCCTCCTCCTCCTCTGCCTCCTCCTCCTCCTCCTCCTCCTCCTCCTCCTCCTCCTCCTCTTCTTCTTCTTCTTCTTCTTCTTCTTCTTCTTCTTCCTCCTCCTCCTCCTCCTCCTCCTCCTCCTCCTCCTCCTCCTCCTTCTTCTTCTTCTTCTTCTTCCTTCTTCTTCTTCTTCTTCTTCTTCTTCTTCTTCTTCTTCTTCTTCTTCTTCTTCTTCTTCTTCTTCTTCTTCTTCTTCTTCTTCTTCTTC
>JADRCG010010557.1:325177-353926 GCA_019844195.1 Rhabdomys dilectus | reverse complement strand
TATTATTATTATTATTATTATTATTATTATTATTATTATTATTATTATTTGGTTTTTCGAGACAGGGTTTCTCTGTATAGCCCTGGCTGTCCTGGAACTCACTCTGTAGACCAGTCTGGCCTCAAACTCAGAAATCCACCTGCCTCTGCCTCCCAAGTGCTGGGATTAAAGGCGTGCGCCACCACTGCCCGGCTATTGAATATTTTATATATTTATCTTTCAATGTTATCTCTTATCCCATTCTCCCCCAAACCCCTTATCCCATACCCCCTCTTTCAATGTTTATGAGGGTGTGCTCCCACCATCTTCCCAATCCTGCCTCCCTGCTCTCAAATTCCCCAACACTAGGGATCCAAACTTTTGGGGACCATGGTCCTCCACTTCCACTGATGTCTAACAAGGCCACCCTCAATTACCTATACAGGTGGAGCCATGAGTCCCTCCTTTTGTGTTCTCAGACTGGAGGTTTAGACCCTGGGAAATCTGGTTGAGTATTTTGATACTCCTTCTAAAAAAGATCAAAGCACCCACAGTTTGGTCTTCCTTCCTCCTCTTGAGTTTCATGTGGTCTACGCATTGTGTCTTAGGTATTGTGAGCTTTTGGGCTAATATCCACTTATCAGTGAGTGCATGCCGTGTATGTTCTTTTGTGATTGGGTTACCTCACTCAGGATGACATTCTCAAGCTCCATCCATTTGCCTAAGAATTTCATGAACTCATTGCTTTTAATAGTTGATTAATACTCCACTGTGTGAATGTACCAAAATTTCTGTATCCATTCCTCTGTTGAAGGACATCCGGGTTCTTTCCAACTTCTGGCTATTATAAATAAGGCTGCTATGAACACAGTGGAACATGTGTTCCTATTGTATGTTGAAACATCTTTTGGGTATATGCCCAGGAGTGGTATAGCTGGATCCTCAGGTAATACTATATTCAATTTTCTGAGGTACTGCCAGACTGCTTTCCATAGTGGTTGTACCAGTTTACAATCCCACCAACAATGGAGGACTGTTCCTCTTTCTCCACATCCTCGCCAGCATCTGCTGTCACCTGTGTTTTTGATCTTAGCCATTCTGTCTGGTGTGAGGTGGAATCTCAGTGTTGTTTTCATTTGCATTTCCCTGATGACTAGGGATGTTGAACACTTCTTTTGGTGCTTCTCAACCATTCGAGTTTCCTTAGTTGAGAATTCTTTGTTCATCTCTGTACCCCATTTTCTAATAGGGTTATTTGATAGTCTAGAGTCTAATTTCTTCAGTTCTCTGTATACCTTGAATATTAGCCCTTTATCAGATGTAGGATTGGTAAAGATATTTTCACAATCCGTTGGTTGCCGCTTTGTCCTATTGACTGTATCCTTTGCTTTACAGAAGCTTTTTTATGAAGTCCCATTTGTCAATTCTTGATCTTAGAGCATAAGCCATTGGTGTTCTGTTCAGGAACTTTTCCCCTGTGCCGTGTGTTCAAGGCTTTTCCCTATTTTCTCTTCTATTAGTTTCAGTGTAGCTGGTTTTATGTGGAGGTCCTTGATCCACTTGGAATTGAGCTTTGTACAAGTATGGATCAATTTGCATTCTTCTACATGTTGACCTCCAGTTGGGCCAGCACCATTTGTTGAAAATGCTGTCTTTTTTCCACTAGATGGTTTTAGTTCCTTTGTCGAAGATCAAGTGACCATAGGTGTGTTGGTTCATTTCTGGGTCTTCTATTCTATTCCATTGATCCTCCTGCCTGTCTCTGTTCCAATACCATGCAGTTTTTAACACTATTGCTTTGCAGTATAGCTTAAAATCAGGGTTAGTAATTCCCCCAGAACTTCTTTTATTGTTGAGAGTAGTTTTCGCTATCCTGGGTTTTTGTTATTCCAAATGAATTTTAAGATTGCTCTTTCTATCTCTGTGAAGAATTGAGTAGAGATTTTGATGGGGATTGCATTAAATCTGTAGATTGCTTTCAGCAAGATGGCCATTTTTACTATATTAATCCTGCCAACCCATGAGCATGGGAGATCTTTCTATCTTCTGAGATCTGTTTCGATTTCTTTCTTCAGGGGCTTGAAGTTTTTGTCATACAGGTCTTTTACTTGCTTGGTTAAATTCACACCAAGGTATTTTAGCAGGATCACTTCTTAATAGCATCAACTATAAAATCTGAGTTGAAATCTCCATCTATCCCATTAATGCCATAATTCTGTCTTGCATTTTGTTTGAATCAGGATCTGGAGAAAGTCCCACTTTTGATTTGTATATTTTTAAAAATGTCTCTTTTAATCTGCAGCCTTTTTTCTCTGTCATTTTGTTTGCTTATAATTTAATTGTCAAGGAAACTGTTTATTTTTATTACTTTTAAATTTTTTAATGGTTTTTTGGAAGACAGAGTTTTTCTGTGTATCTCTGGTTGTCCCAGAACTTACTCTATAGACCAGGCTGGTCTTGAACTCAGAGATCCACTTGCCTCTGCTTCCTAAGGGCTGGAACTAAGGGCTTGTGCTACCACCACCTGGAAACTAGTTCTTCATTACATGAAGTTTGCTGCAGTATTAACTCTGTTGATTGCATCTTGTGGTACAGTATGAGGTATTTCTGTATGTTGACCACTGGACCATTTAGTTCATGGACCAGATTCAAGTTTGAATTTTTGTTCTCCTTTTCATGAATATTTCACAGGCAATATAATATTTTCCCACCAGGAGGCAAGTGGTGTCTGACTATCTTTTTGTGATAGCAATAGAGTATGCAGGGCCTTCCATTGCTATCTATGGAATATTAGGAACAGAATTTACTATCTCAGCTTAAACAACTAAAAAACCCAAGAAGTCTTATAAACCAATGTTTTTATACCTCCGACAGCAAGCATCACTAGCTTATTGTTTTTATGACCAGTGTCCTATGTCTTTATGTGCTTATGTTCAGTGATACAAAGTCTGGGACCCAGTGAAGTATTTGGAAAATCCAAAGAAATAAAACCATATAACTCACAGCATGAATAGAATTTAATTAATAGAGACAGAATTCGGGACAGACACAGGTTATAGTTAGGAGGAAAAGGCATTACCACAACAAATAGAAACATGCTTTCAAAGAGGCAAAACAGGATATGAGCTTAACAAGGAAAAAGGATGGAAGGTGTACAAAAACTAAAGTCATAATTTTAGAGATGACTATATATTATGTGAAACACATATTGGGTGGGATAAACAACAGATTAGAAATAGCAAAAGTCAAGGATAATACACATAAAGATGTAATAACTGAAACTACTCAGTATAAAGCACAGAGAATGAAGACTGGAGACAAAGAACGCTACATAAGTGAGCTGTGGGGTAACATCACGTCATGTGTCCAGTGTGTCACTGGCGTTGGAGAAGGTTAGAGACACCAGGGAAACATTTGAAAAAATAATGGCTGGAACAGTTTTTTTTATTGGATATTTTATTTACATTTCAGATGCCATCCCCTTTCCCCATTTCTCCTCCCTAGAAAACCCCTATCCCCTGCCCCCTTTTCCTTTTTGCTTTTATACATTTTTTTAAAATGTTAATCAAAGGTTTTATGAGTATGGTAATGCTCAATCAGAAGTGTAACCCAATACCCAACCTAGATATATAAACTGTCTTTGACTGGTGGAGACACGTGAACATCTGCCTCCATGCCCCCTCTCTCTTTCTCTTTCTCTCATCACCTAGCTTCTCCTCTATTTCATCTTCTCCTCTCCTTACTTCATCTCTTCCTCTCGGTGCTCCTTTCCCCTTAGGGCTGGAAAAGTTTTAACTGTCTTACCAGGACCTGAAAGTGTCTTTTCTATTGCATCGAACAACTCTGCAGATAATGAACATAGTCTCATGATGAGCAGAGATGAAACCTTAGTCCATACACCAACACCTTTAACATTCTAGTGCACTTTAATACAATGTGTTGCTTTGTTTTTCCTTTAAAACTAACCCTGAAGATTTTAGACATCGTTCTTTCTGTTTTCCTCTTCTGTTTGGCCTTAAAGTGTTGTCCATTTTTCTTTTAATAAAATATTCATTTATATTTATTTTATGTGTTTGGCAGCAATCACTTCTAATTACTGAGAAATCTCATGTTTCTATAATGCCCCCTTAAAAGTCTAGTACCTGAGGCATCTCTCTCTCTCTCTCTCTCTCTCTCTCTCTCTCTCTCTCTCTCTCTCTCTCTCTGTGTGTGTGTGTGTGTGTGAGCATAACTTTCCTATGCTGTCTAAAATATCAGAGATTGAATTAGGAGCAAGGTCTACATATTTCAACGTCCATTCTCTCATTTAAATTATTGGGAAAAAATCCCTTATGTTCAGAGTGTGCTAGGGTGAGATCAAGAAGGAATTGAAGGAGGATCTGTAAAGTCGTGGCTTGGGAGGGGATTTATGTGCTAAATGCATGGGGACCCATCTTTATCTACTTCCAAGTCCTGACACCTACCCACCAAACCAGAGAGATCCTCACTTTCTTCTTAGCCACTGAACACCTGACTTACACCTCACATGTGTTTATACTTTGTCTTTCCCTTAACCCAAAACAGTATTTTTTCTTAAGTATCTACAAGTTAATGCGTTCATATACATGCACACTGTGAAATAGTCACCATAATCAAGGTCCTGGAAGTGTAAGCTGAAATTACCCCTTTCCTCTCCAAGGACTGCTTTTGGTCACAGTGTTTTATCACAGCAATAAAAACCATAACTGAGACAGTAGATTGAAGCAATGTAGAGAATCTCTGCTATTGGCCTCGTATGATCTCTGATGATACTCTTAGCTATGTGATTGGTGGGAGGTTAGGTGTCTGCACATTTCAAAGAACTTACCTAATGGTCACAAAGATGCTAGTAGCTAACATACAAAGGAGGGTGGTAAATGGCTATTAAGAGCACTTGAGATGATCCAAGATAATTTGGAACTGGACCTGTAACATTCTAAAGTTTCTTAAGTCATTGACGTGCTAACCAGTTAACCAGCCTTACAATGGAAGGTACAGCTATTTTCAGAGAACTTTTGCTCACAGTAGTCTTTCTGAGCTTTGGTTTCTTCTACAATAGAAGAGAATTGTACCTCTGGTACTGCTACTACATAAAACTGTTAAGAGATTAAAATGAAAGAGTAAAGTTAAGAGTGTGCTGCGATTTACAGAGCCCAGTGCAAGAGGGATAGAAGGGATGAGTTTGATTCGCACAGAGCTGTTTAGGTTGTCCAGTCATGGTCCATTTTAATGCTTCTCAATTCTGTCACCAGGTGGCAGCAGAGTTCCATCTTTGCTCTTGTCTTTAGTGGTGGCTAGAAAGCAGACATTGGAAAAGAATTGTAGGTACCTTAACTCCTGACTTATTTCTTAAAAGACCCATATCCTCTACCTAGACTCAAAATATTTTTTTCTACGAGTAAAATGTACAAAGGAAGGAGTTAATTCTTCCAAGATTAAGTAATCAGTTCCCTCAAGAGTTAAGGCTTCGGTGGTCACGGTAACACATACCACCCTGAAGGCTGAGACTGCAACTCCAGGTTCTAGGCCTGCTTGGGTTACAAAGTAAGCACTAGGTCAGCTCAGGATACGCAGTGATATTTATCTTTAAACTAACTAACTAACTAACTAACTAACTAACTAACTAACTAACTAATTAACTAACTAAAATTCTAACCGGATTCTTTCTTGAGAAACTGCTCATTTAAATCATGCTTTTAAGATAGTTTAGGAGAGGGTATGTTGAAGCAGTTTTGATTCTTTTACTGGAGAGGATTTCGAGGAATGTGTGAGGCATAAAAATGGGAGAGGTCTCTATCATAACCACTGGTTAGATCAGTAGGGTCATTTCCCTAGGTAAGGAACTAGTGTGTGAAAGGCAAGTAAGGAATACGACTATTGCAGCGGGAAGACGGTAGCAGCTGCCCCAGGAAAGCGTGTGCTGCTTCAGAACTCCAGGTTTCTGCATTTGCCTCTCCTTCCTGAAGCCTTTCTTTTGGAGGCACCTGTTCAAACAAAACCATTGTCAGAATACAAAAGGAGTAAAAACGAAGAAAGCAACTGTGAATATTTGCTATTGACAGTTTGTGCCAAGATTGAACAGGACTCAAATAAATGAACATAGACGCCAGAATCCAACAGATGCTGGCTCAAAGTCAGGCCCACTTACTTACTTCTGTTGATGCTTCATAGGTGTAACTGTCTGCTTTATATAATGATGACGATAAAATCCACCCTTGTAGCTCGAAATCTCTGACAAGTTATTTAGCCTTTCTGAACCTCAGTTACACTGTCTGTATAATGACAGTAATAATAAAAGGTGCTGTTGTCAAGCACTGGGTGAAATATTAAGACCTAGTTGGAATGTTAAGGCCTAGGTAAAATGTTAAGGCCTGAGTAACATTGGCTAGCCTGCCATTGTAAGAAAACATTCTCATATGTTTCTGTTGTTATCAGGAAATTTTGTATTGCCAAATTTGCTTACATATTCTGTTATGTTCTGTACCTTTGGAGACCAATCATGATAGAAGTCAGTAGAACTTTTTTCTATAGTTACCCATAATAAGCTTGGACCCAAACCAACCACCCAACAGCACTTCCTGCACCTGTGTATAAGCTTTTAAGATATAAGCTGCCCCTGGGATAGACCCCAACATAAGCGACACACCTGCACAAATATAAGAAACTATTTGGAATAAGACTTCCATTTTGAGTAGAGGTCCAGTAAAGTTTATGTTCCCAAGACTTCTCTGAAAACTGACATCCTACTTGGCAGAAAGAGACATGTATGTGAATAACTGACATCCCGGTTGGCAAGTTAAGACATGAATGTTAGATAAGTCCCATAGTGGTAGACAAATTAGGACATGATATTAGACAAGGCAAGTCCCCTGCCACAGTTGAATACCACAGCCAATAAATGACAGGATAAATGTATAACAAAGACGTGTTCCTAAGGAAATTCTCTATCCCTAAATCCTGATTGGTGGAATAATTTGGCACAGATGTTTGCTGATTGTGGGCTTAAAAACCTTGTAGAACCTTAGCTTGGGATTATGATTTACTTCCTGAATCTGTACCATGGCTCTGGTTGACTAGTCCTGGAGCATATGCTCAGTAAACTATCCCTGTCTGACTGAGATTCATGTTTGTATGGTTTATGAGGCAATTCTTGGACCCCAACAGTTTTCTCACAGAGTTTTATGAATATGAATGTTAAATCATTAACTAGAGCCTTGCATGACATGAAAACCAACTTTGCAGGTATTTTGGTATTTTTGTCCCACTATAGAGTATTGTGGGAATTAAGAGAGATTATAACTGCAAGGTGTGGGTCATCTGAGGCCAAACAAAACCAAACAAAAAACTACCACCACCAGAGACACAGAGATTATCAACCGTTAAGACTCACCCATTCCTCTTCCGGATATTCACTTAACAAAAGTAAAAAAAAAAAAGCACTGCAAGAGTGCACATATGTGTATTTATAGAAGCTTTGTGTTTAGTAACCCCAGATCATATATAACCTGATGTCCATCAACAGGTAAACGAGTTACAATTGTATAGTTATTCAAGAACGAAAAGGAATGAACTATTAGTACAGGATACAGCATGAGTGAGTTTCAACACAATTATACTAGATGGAGGAGTCAGATAGGAAAAGAGAAAGAAAGAGAAAGAAAGAAAGATCAAAATAAGAATAAGAAATAAGACTGAAAGAGAGAGAGAGAGAGAGAGAGAGAGAGAGAGAGAGAGAGAGAGAGAAAGGGAATGTTTGAGGTAGCTTGTAGTTAGATTGTGACATTAGATCTCCTTGCAGGATTGAGAAGTTCCATGTTGGAGAAATCACAAAGCTTCATGAAGGTTTTTCCTACAAGATCATGGTTGCCTCCTTGTATTGTTGTAAACTATAAAGAATCCAAACTAGTGAATTGTGGAAGAACAAATCCATGATTGTTGAAGATAGACAAAGACAGAAGGAAAGTATTAAGAGGAATATGGAAAACTTTGGAAGCAGTGGATACAGTAATTATTTCAATTATAGCAGTGGCTCTGTTGGCATAGATACACATTCAAACTCAATAAATCATACAGTGTATATTTGTGCTGTGTTAAATACTTAAATAAACTTCAAAAAGGCTGTAAACATAAAAATGAAACCACACAATATTCAGCAAATGTTCACTGAGCATTCAGTCTAGAGCAAGAAATACATAAGGCACAGGAGATGTAACTGAAACTCAGACCTTGACTGCAAGGACTTTGAAGCAAATCCATGTATATCCTGCATTGCCACCATCTTTTTTTTGCATGTGTATATTTTCTTTTTCCCCTTCTTTTTCTCCTTTTTTTTCCCTTTCATACACTCATATAATGTGTTTTGAACAAAGCTCCCTCCACTATCTCACTGTAGTTTTCCTTCAAAATTCATGTGATAACCCTTAGAAGACCACTAAATTTGTGTGGTGCTGTTTGTATATTCATGGATGTAGAACAATCCACTAGAACATGGGTAGCTTCGTAGGGACCACAGCTGCTGAAGAAAACTGACTTGTCCTTCTCTGAGCAGACAACAATTGCCAATAGCTCCTCAGAAAAGGGTGAGAATTAATGATTCCTTCTTTTACTCTTGCTGTAATTTTGGCTGTCTTGCTTTTGTTCGGGTCTTATGCATACAGTCACCTTTGCTATGAGTTCATGTGCTTAATGGTGCTTTGGTGTCTAGCAAATAATTTTATGCTGTTGAGGCTCAATACCTTTGGCTAAACAGCCTTTCTGCTCCCTCCTCTGTGATGATCTCTATCTAAGCTTTGAGGAGAAGGGTTACAGTATAGATATTCAATCTGGAAATGATCATCTCATGGTCTCTTATTCTCTGTACAGTGATCAGTTGTGGATACTTTGACTGCTATCTACTATAAAAAGCATCTCTGATGAGGGTTGAGAGATGCACTAACAACCGTATGTGTGTAAGATCAAATATGTAAAGAAATATCAAAGTTAGTAATTTTAATTTTCATTTACCAATGGCTAAAGATGTGGAATATTAAAAATATTTCAATGCCATTTTTATTCCTTTTTGAGAACTCTTTGTTTAGTTTCATGTCCAAAATTTTAATCAGGTTGTTTGTTTTCTTGGTGTGTAGTTTTTAGGTTTTTTGGCTCTTCTAGATGCAAACATTCTGTGAGAAATGTAAACGGGAATGATTTTTTTCTTCTTCTTTAGGTTTCTTTTCACTCAAGTGATATTATCCTCTGCTGTACTTATGATGTACCATTTCTCTATTGTTGGTCACAATGCATATGTTACATTCAAAAAGTCCCTTCTCTGCAGATGAGTTCAGGAGTATTCTCTCTTTTCTCCTTTATTAGATTCATGGTATCTGTGAATACAAGTATAAGATCTTATGTTAACGTTCTTAATTCACTTGGAATCAAGCTTTGTCTAGGATGAAAGGTAAAGATCTTGTTTCATCCATCTATATGTTGCCAGTTTAAGCAGCATCATTTGTTAAGGATGTCTTTTTTTTCTCCACTGTTTGGTGTGATCCCCTTTTCAAAACAGCTAAGTGTAGGAGCATGAGATAATTTATGAAAGTCATTAGTTCTATTCCATTGATCAATGTGTCCGTTTTTATACAAGTACCATTCTGTTTTGATTACCATGGCTCTATATTATAATTTAAAATCAAGAATGATAATACTATCATCAATTATTTTTGTTCAGGTTAATTTTGTCATCCAGCATCTTGTATTTTATATGTTTTTTTTCTATTTCTCTGAAGCATTGAATTGGAATTTTGATGAGAATTGTAGTCAATCTAGGTTACTCTTGGCATGATATCCATTTTCACAGATTTAATGTTGACAATCCACGAGCATGGAAGGTCTTTTCATCTTCTGGTATCTTCTTAAAGTCTTTCTTCAGTGTCTTAAAATTTTCGTTGTACAGTTTTTCACTTCCTTGGCTAGATGTATTTCAAGATATATTTGTTTTGAGGCTATTGTGAATGAGATTGCTTCTCTAATATCTTTTTTTTTGCTTTATTTTTCATTGGTATATATGAAGGCACTTACTGACTTTTGTTTGTTAGTTTTGTTCCTGCTACTTTGCTGAGTATGTTCGTCAGTTCTAGGAGTTTTCTGATTGCTTCTTTAAGATCTTTTATGCATAGAATTATATCATACTCAACTAACGATTATTTGACTTCTGATTGCTTCTTTAAGACCTTTTATATATAGAATCAGATCATTTTAAAATAATCATTATTTGATCCCCTTTCCTATTTATATCCTCTTATCTTTCTCATTTG
This sequence comes from Rhabdomys dilectus, assembly GCA_019844195.1. NCBI lineage: Eukaryota > Metazoa > Chordata > Mammalia > Rodentia > Muridae > Rhabdomys > Rhabdomys dilectus. Next base: position 343,637 of record JADRCG010010557.1, on the reverse strand, counting down.
TTTTATTTCTCTAGCTAAGTCTTTAAGCACAATACTGAACAGGAGTGGAGAGAGGAGATAATTTTGTCTTATTTCTGACTTGGCGGGAAATGCTTCAAATTTCTTTCAGTTTAACATGATGTTGTCTGTGTGTTTGTTTTATATTGCTTTTGTTATGTTGAAATGTGCCTACTGTATTCTTAGAATTTCTAGGACTTCTATCATGAAGGAATTTTGGATTCTGTAGTTTCTGTCCTGGAGTAAATTTATGTGGTCAATTACATTGATTGGTTTCCATGTGTTGAAACATCCCTGCATCTTTGGGATGAAGGCAGATACTCTTGTGGATATGTTCTTGATTTCAATTTGCAAGGATTTTAGTTTCTCTGTTCACTGTGGAAATTGGCCTCTAATTCTTCCTTTTATAGTCTCTTTATCTGTTTTTGGTAATGCTTTTTATCTGGTTTTGGATAATTCTTGCTTTGCCTTACCTAATTTGGAAAGCGTTACTTCCTTTTCTTTTTTTTCTTCAAATTATACATATACTTTTATGATCAATGTAGTTTAGCATATAAGCACTATGTAGAAAAAAAAGCAAATATAAAGCAACATTACTCATCTATAGTTATAAATATTACTCATTTTATAGTAATATAGTAAAGAATAGACCAGGGAAGGCAGAAAAAATAAACAGATGATATATTGCTTTGAGGAGAGTCTTCTTTGTGTGACATGGAAGCAATACTATAAAATGGATTAGAAATAAAAACTCTCATTGACATGTTCACATAATAAGATTAGTTACAAAGATGTTGATTCTCTTAGTAAAATCTCACCAAAATGAAATATAAAGGATAATAAATTTCATAGAAGTGAAAAAAAAGCTATAAAATGAATGGAATATTTTAAAATAAAGAATGCATGAGGTTTGTTAAAAACTTCATTCTGTAGTATTTTATTGGACTGCTGTGTTATACTTGGAGGGAAACAAAAATTAATCAAGATAATATAATTTTTCTCATAATGGATAAATAGTCATTTTTCACATTGTCATAAAATGCTATGCTAGTAATGGAAATGCTAGATACTTCAAAACAAAATCTCAAAGGGTTATATACAGTGCAGAGAAGTGTTAGAATTCTGATATTATTTTAAAGACATTTTATAGTAATATTTACAAAATAAGAGGTTATTAATTTATTTTTTATTAGACATTATATTTACATTTCAGATTTTATCCCCTTACCCCATTGTCACCCCCAGGAACCCTTATCCTATCCTCCCTCCTCCTGCTTCTATGAGGATGTGCCCCCATCTACCCCCCCACTGCCACCTCCCTACCCTCAAATTTCTCCCCACTCTGTGTCCAGCCTTCATGGGATCAAGGATCTCCTTTCCCACCTATGCCCAACAAGGCCATCCTCCCCTACATATACAGCTGGAGTTGGGTCCCTCCCTATGTGTTCCAAGGCTGGTGGTTTAGACTCTGGGGAGCTCTGGTGGGTTGGTATTGTTGCTCTCCTCATGGGTCCTTCAACTCCTTCAGTCTTCTCTCTAACTTCTCCATTGGGAAACCCTTGATCAGATCAATGGTTAGCTATGAGCATCTGCCTCTGAATATGTCAGACTCTGTCAGACTTCTAAGGAGACAGCTATATCTGTGTCTTGTCAGCATGTACTTCCTGACATCCACATCAGTGTCTACCTTTGGTTACTGTACATGGAATGGATACTCAGGTGGAATGGTCTCCAGATGGCCCCTCCTTCAGTTTCTGTCCCACACTTTGTCTCCATATTTGCTCCCTTGAGTATTTTGTTACTCCTTCTAAGTAGGACAGAGGCACCCACACTTGGTCTTCCTCTCTTCATGAGCTTCATGTGGTCTGTGAGTTGAATTTTGGCTATTTAAAGCTTTTGGAATAATATCCACTTATCAGTGACTGCATACCATGTGTGTTCTTTTGTGCTTGGGTTACCTCACTCAGGATGATATTTTCTAGTTCCATCCATTTACCTAAGAATTTCTCAAATTCATTATTTTTAATAGCTGAGTAATTCTCCATTGTGTAAATGTACTACATTTTTTGTATCCATTACTCTGTTGAAGGACATCTGGGTTCTTTCCAGCTTCTGGATATTATAAATAACGCTGCTATGAACATAGTGGAGCATATGTCCTTGTTATATGTTGGAGCATCTTCTGGGTATATGCCCAGGAATGGTAGAGCTGGGTCTTCAGGTAATGCTATGTCCAATTTTCTGAGGAACCACCATACTGATTTCCAGAGTGATTGTACCAGCTTGCAATCCCACCAACAATGATGGAGTGTTCCTCTTTCTTCACATCCTCGCCAGCATCTACTATCAACTGAGTTTTTGATCTTAGCTATTCTGACTGGTGTGAGGTGAAATCTCAGGGTTGTTTTGATTTGCATTTCTCTGATGACTAAGGATGTTGAGCATTCCTTAAGGTGCTTCTCGGCCATTTGAGTTTCCTCAGTTGAAAATTCTTTGTTTAGCTCTGTACCCCATTTCTTAATAGGGTTATTTGGTTGTCTGGAGTCTAATTTCTTGAGTTCTTTGTATATATTGGATATTAGCCATCTATCAGATGTAGGATTAGTAAGGATCTTTTCCCAATCTATTGGTTGCTGTTTTGTTCTATTGACAGTGTCCTTTGCCTCACAAAAGCTTTGTAATTTTATGAGGTCCCATTTGTCAATTCTTGATCTTAGAGCATAAGCCATTGGTATTCTGTTCAGGAACTTTTCCCCTGTGCCTACGTATTCGAGGGTCTTCCCCACCTTCTCATCTATTAGTCTCAGTGTATCTGATTTTATGTTGAGATCCTTGATTAACTTGGACCTGAGCTTTGTACGAGGAGATAAGTATACATCAATTTGCATTCTTTTACATGTTGACTTCAAGTTGAGCCAGCACCATTTGTCAAAAATGCTGTCCTTTTTCTACTGGATGGTTTTAGCTCTGTTTCTTCCTTTGCTATGTTATGGAATAATTGAGTGGTGTTAGTGTGAGTTCTGCTTTGAAGATCAGGTAGAAGTGTTTTTGATAAAGTGTTTCTGTTTTCTTTTTTCTCCACTCTTAGAAGTAATACCACAAAAATTTCTGTTCTGTGGATGGTAGTAGTGAGACAGGGGTAGGGGTGGGGATTAAGTGTCCTTCTTAGGGATCCAACAAGTATATGAAAAATTTGGATAAAAATAGCAGATTCATGTATTCAAAAGGATCATAACAATCCCCCTTCCTGTCAACAATAGACACAATTATATTACAGTTCTGAAGTTATAGGTATATCAGTCAATTTTTTCATAGCTATGACCAAATAACTGACAAAAAAGAAGGGAGAATTCATTTTGTTTTCTAGATTGAGGGGACAGTTTTCCATGGTGAAGAAGTAGACAAACACACACACACTCACATGCATATGCACACACACATACACATGCATGCACACAGAGAAAGTGTGTGAGAAAGAGACAGAGATAGACAGAGACAGACAGACAGACACGCACATGCACAGAGAAAGTACGTGTGGGAAAGAGACAGAGAGACAAAGAGAGATACACATATGTGCACACACACAGTGTGAGAAAGATGGAAATGGAGACAGACAGACACACACACATATGCAGAGCACACACTCAGAGTATACGTGTGAGAAAGAGACAGAGACAGAGACACATACATATAGAGAAAGAGAGAGAGAGTGGGGAGAGAAAAGAAGAGAGCCATAAGGATAAGAGAGATGCTTAGTCTGGATGCTAGCCCATGAGACAGTGAATTCTTCATTCAATGTGTGTCTTACTATTCAGTAAAAATTTTCCTGAAATGCTATCATAGCATGGTGTGTGCCTCCATTTCAGTTCTATATCTAACCAAGTTGGTAATATTAACAACAGTGGACAAATTAATATTCTGTGTTGTTTCTTAGAAGGATGAGAAAGTATATGAGATCTACTAGGTGCTTTCTGCTCTTTCCTATGTGAGAAACTAAGGTCTCTTTACGTAATACTGTAGGGCTAGGTCCTGCTGAACTTTTGTCTTACAAGCTATATTTTAAATTCACCTACTAAGCCAGGTATTCAACATTGCTCTTAGGCTCTAAACCCACACCCAATATTTGTTTCTGAGAAACCTGGGTTCATAATTTTCAGCAGCAGTGCAGAAATCCAGTTTTCTAACTTTAGGGACTGTGGGCGTGATTTCTAGAAGATATATGGATGAGGCGTGGTTTTGCCTAGAAATGGTCCTCAGGTATTCCATGGCTCTTTCAGGCTTGGTTTCACTTATATGTGTCTGTCTCAACATCCATAGCTTGGTGCTGAAGTTCTTCCATTTGGATAAAAGCATGCCCATGTTACTGTGCGTGTACCATCTGGACAGCAATTCCCTTTGATGTCCACTACCTGTCATTTCACTTCTCTCTCAGGAGAAACGTATTAACCTCAACTACAAGTTTGATTTGAGGAGCACATAAATGGGGGAAAGAGATCTTCTTCAGTCCACGAGAAACATTTACCTTCTGTCTCTGCCTCTATTGTATCCTTGACTTCATGGAGGAATTCCTGGACATAGCTATTGTGGAACACTATTTTTCTTTGTCTCTTCCATAGTATCCTTACTTGTGGATAAAGTGCAAATTTACTCCACCTTTGGTATTAACTCTGTATTTACATGGTCTGAATTTTCTCATAGGCAGCTTTCAGTCTCACCTAAAGGAAGGAAATCTTTCAGAATTCTTGGCTAATTTATAAGAGAATATAGTCATTATGGAAAACAGTGTACAAGTTCCTCTAAAAAATTAATAATAAGAGTATGTTATGATCCAACAATGTCACTCTGGGCCGACATTTCCAAAGCAATTTAACCAGTATGCCATGCCAGGTCTCATGGCATAGTCCTTAATCACAGCCTATTACCGACTTCTCAGTGGCCACAGTGACAGGAAGGGAAATATCAAGTGTTCAAACTTTCTTCATGGCAACTGGGCAGCCTCCAGCTATGTACAGAGCTTAAGTGAGTTTCTCATCCACAGGCTCAGACTTCTAAGTATCATGCACTGGATCCATTGGCTGGGTGCTAATCCAAGCTAGAAACTAACAGGAAAATTCCAGACCCTCTCTTACACCCCATTCCATGGTCATGTGATCATAGATCAGAGCAGAACTCTCTTGGGTTTTGGCAGCCTTTCTGCTTTCCTTCCCCAAACTTGGCAGCTCTCCTCATTAATTCTTGTGTGAACCTAGGATACCCTAGTCTAGCTCTCAGATAGCTCTTCTCTAGCTGTCTTAATGGAAGGCCCTTTGAAAAACTTAAGAGCTCATTGTGGTGGCTCAGGACAAAGCTGAAGCAGGTCTATTTCCATGACTTAGAAGACAGACACCTTGATTACAGGGTGAACTCTTGCCTTCCAAGTTGTTTTTTTCTTTACTTCTTTTTCAATGCTAAAAACAAACACCAGACAGTCACAAATAGTTGCAGCATTAGTCATTTTTGTTTTACAAAGTTTTTTTGGACATTTAAAAGAAAAAAAAAGAAAAATAAAAGAAGTAGATGAAAAACCACTCTTATTGTGGAACCAGGCAGAGTCCAGGTTGAGGAGACAAGAGTGTAGGTCACGCAAGGGAACAACATTAGTGTTTGGGGTATTCCCTACTTTTAGTATTTTGAGTAATACTAGTTATCAATGAAACTAGGGTTGGTATTTAATTACTATGTAAAGAAGGGATTACAATGAATATTGATTACAGAACAAAATGAAGAGAGGTAGAATGGGTAAGGAGAGGCTCAGCTGTTGGTTGGCTAAGGTGTCAGAGTCTTGTGCCTTCAGAATTCAAAGCTGCTGACCCATACTTGACAATGTAAGGCCATTACATTTGACTTCCCTTGGGTGCCTTGTAGTGCTTTCATGGTTTATTCATCCCCAAATGGCAGCGAATAGAAATTTAGATGAGAATTGGAAAAGGATGGAAATAAGAAGGAAAGTAGAAGGCCATAATGGAATTCCAAGAGGGGAAATAAATAATCACAGGTATTAGGAGAATATTTATTCAAAAGAAGACATGCTTACATTTGTACATGGCACACATAGGATGCAGTCAAATTTAATAAGTATCAGGAGGTTTACCCAAGGAAATGGTAAAGCTTGTGTGATTAATAGAAGTCTTCGAGCTAACAGCTGTTGAAACAAAAGGTAAATAAGCTAGCTGATGGTCTTATTTAGTGACTATTATTGACTAATGTTTAAGTAATGAGATAGATGATAATTTTCTGGAGTGCTGGAGTTAATTATAATGCCTCTGTTGATAATAATCTCCCAGTTTACAAAGTTATAATGAGCCTCTACTTAATATACATAAAGACATCAGGATAAAAGGCAATTTTGTAATGAAATCTCTATCGATACAGAACATTCATCAGCTAAAATGATCTCGGTCATAATTGGAGTGCTATTGAATCTATAATCAGTTTTCCTAGTCTTAATAGCATTGTTAGTAAAAGAAATGGAATGTTATTACAACTTCAGGATCTGATTAGGACAGAAAAATTAATTATAACTATAATGTTCAGTATAAATGTTAAAACAAGATTTCAATTATAATCCAGATACAATTAACTAATAAATTATGGTACTATGCTTTCTGATTTATCTAATATTAATTGAATAGTTATGTGTTTGAAAGTTATAGCTTCACATGTGAAAGCTGACTTGCTTTGATGCAGAGGAGGCATAGCATGGGTTTTTTTCCTGCATGTAGCACAACTAATAACTTTGTAGCTATTCCAGGGAATAACAGGAACTTTGTACCACAGACATCTCTGCTGTCCTTGTATGCTTTCTCATTTTTGCTCTCTACCTCCATAATGGTGGCTAGGTTTTTGAGTTATTATTCTTCCAAAGGGAAAGAAGAAAGGGTAGGAATAAATCTCTTTGTGTTCTATGGATGAATGGAATAAACATGCTTAACTTAAAACAAAACTGGGCACAAAGATATATAGTTAACTCTGGCCTCCTATGCACCTTGCCCTATTCCATACTATTCCTTCTTCTTTCATACTAGGATTTTGCTTTTGTTTACTGGTTTCTATATGCCTATTGGTATGTGAACCATTTTTAATGATCCTTTGGATTCATCTGTGTGTACAGTGGACATGGCAATATTTTCATATCTTTCCTGAGGTTCAACACAACAACAGTGGTGAATAAGCATCATTAGGTCCTTCTGAAAATTTTTGTTGAGAAAGCCATAAAACAGAGGGTTTATGCACGTAGAAACCATAGCAACCAAGTGGCAAACGACGAATACCAGGTCGTGGTGGCAGCTCATCAGCATCTCATGATACCAGTCGAAGATGACATTGAAGATGTTCAAGGGTAACCAGCAGGCTCCAAAAGTCACCACGATGGAAATCAGCATCACATTTACCCTCTTGTTCTCATTGAGACGGCTCCTATTTTCCCTCCTCCTGTCCACCTGCCTAGTTCTTTTTCGGAGGCAGATAACAATCTTCAGGTAGCAGATAAGAATGAAACCCAGGGGGACAAAGTACTGAAGCATAAATAATGATGTGGAAAAGAGGAGCTGGTTCAATTTAGAAGGCCAAATCTCCACACAGGCTACCTGGTGGGTGTAGATATCAGTAGGGAGAGAGAGGTTATGAAAGGGCTCATTGGTGAGGTGGTAGGACAGGAATAAGGGAATAGACAATGTCAGAGAAATGAGCCAAATCAAGATGATGCCCCAATAGGCATGAGATACTCTGGGTTTCCAGCCACGGGGGTTCACAATCAGCTGATAGCGTTCAATAGCAATCAATACAAGGGAGAATATGGACACAGAGACAGAGACACTTTGCACATAGGATGTGAGTTTACACATAGTGTTCCCAAATACCCAGTGGTCCATCAGAGTGTAGATGACTGTAAAAGGGATGCACATGACACACACTAAGATGTCAGAGAGGGACAGATTGGCAATCAGTATGTTAGTAACATTTTGAGCTTCTCTTTGTTTCTTAAAGATGATGATGATAAGAGAGAGGTTTCCAAAAATGCCCATGATTAGGACCACAGTATACGCTATGAGTAACAAGAGTATGGCTAGGAAAGGGGGTTGACAGGATTCAAAGTAGAAAAATGCAGAGTTGTTGCTCTTGCCACTGGTTTTATTAGTTGTTGTTGGCTGGTTTGTGGGCCCTTCCATTATGTCAAGAATTTGATTAGAGATTCGTTAAGCTTCGTTGTATCATCAGTGGATGTTTGGCCATTGGTTCTTGAGGGAATCCTGGCTCTGCAATTCTCAATATATAATCAATGAGTTGAATGTTTCTGATCTCTGTCTGTATCTGATGGAAATACATAAATGATGTCATCATGCTCTTGAGATCCTAAAAATCAAACAGAACCCAGAATATTAGTAGAATGTTTTTATTTCTGAGAGAAAGAGAGAGAGTGAGAGAAACCCATGTAGCCTCAGCTTTCCTCAGACTCACTATGTACAAAATGATGTCCTTGTACTTCTGATCTTTCTTACCTCTACTTGCTGAGTGCTGGGATTCCAGACATTCATCACCACGTAAGGTTTTATGTAGTCTTGCGAACAGAACCTAGGACTTTATGCATGTTAGGCAAGCACTTTATCAACAGAGCTAGATGTCCAGCCCACAAAATCTTAACAATATAGATAATTCTTAACAATGTAAATAATTTTATAAATAGAACAATACTCTGAGAGGATGTGGACATGAGTTAAGCAGATCTCTAACCTTGTGCTCTCTCTCTCTCTCTCTCTCTCTCTCTCTCTCTCTCTCTCTCTCTTTCTCTCTCTTGATATTTTATTAATTCTATCAGAATAGGCTTCAGAAAGAGCAAAAAAGAATGTGATAACATCCTGGTAACTATCCAATGCAATATATATATATATATATATATATATATATATATATATTTGATGTATATATCAAATTACTTAGCACATAATATATATTTAATATATATTAATATATTATAGGGGATTATATATATGTGTGTGTGTGTATATACATATATATACACATACATATATATGTAATGTATGTATGTATATACATATATGTGTATATATATATACATATATATGTAATCCCCTAATATATATTACACACACACACACACACACACACACACACACACACACACACATACACACACACATATATATCTCAATCCTCTTTAATTTCTGCCTATTTTTGGAATCATATGAGTATGTACACTCTTTATCCAATAGACTATGCAGATCACTAAGGTAGAGATTGTACTATGAGGGCAAGAAGGTTATGTTTGGATTTGCATCTGTCAATGTGAGTGCTTATGTACACTCCAAAACTCATGGTTCTTATTCACTGTAACAATATTAAGAGGTGAGACTTTTAGGGACTATGCAGGCTAAACAATCTTTCCAATAATGACTTAGTGCCATATGAAGGGGGATCACTGCTTTTGAGTGCAGCTTAGTGTTAGAATTATTACTTAGCACATACATGGCTTTATGTTCCATCTCTTTCAAAGCTCTGTACACCTATGCATTTATGCATCCATCCATCACGTATTCTGTTGCTTCTGTCCCCTTTATGTGTAAGGACTTAGTACTTGTCCCCTCTACAAAAGCATCATCTTGTGAAGCAGGCAGGGGTCCTCACCATGCAGGAAGTCACTGACACATTGATTTTGTGCTTACTAGTGAGCAAAACTATGGGACATACATTTCTGTTGCTTATAAACTATCTAACATATGGTATTTCTAGCAGCATAATGGAATTTGACTAATTCAGGTTTCAAGCAGTTGTACTCAAATTTTTGACACCAGAACAGAACACTGCCTCCTACAAAGTTCATGCTTGAGAACCACGTAATTAAGTTACAAAAAATTGCAAAAGTCTTATAATTTTTAAAGTACGTTTATGAGTGTTATGACGCTCTCATAGCTACCGTCATCCGCTTGTATGTAGCCTGCAGGCTGTAGATTGGATAGACCTGATGAAAGCTTTACTGGAAACGATTTAAGCCAGATTCCTATCTGAAGAGTGGGCGTAAATAATGTCTATCTGCTTGAGTTGTGAGAATTAAGCAACAATGTACAACTGAATTATTCTCTCATCCCCAACATATGGCAGAGAGTATGTGCTCAGTGTATGTGCTGTTAAAAACTCCCCCCTCCACTGACCTGAGCTAGGTTAAAGTCTTTAAGATGGGAGCTAGAATTATAGAACACAGATACTATGGACTACTGTATGCCTTTTTTTTGTGCCTTCATTCTCTGGGATTTAGTAAATGTTTGGTATCTTGTTCAGATTTTTGGGAACCAAAGAAATAATTAATGCATAGATATCTATTATTTAGAATTAATTTTGATTACAGTATGTATGTTTCATCAATTCTTCCTCTAGATTTTTTTAAATTTCTAGTGGATAAGGAGTCCTGGACCCATGGCTCAGAGTTGTTTGGAGTGGTAATATTCAGTGGAATTATTTATATTATTAGACACCACAAACTTAACAAACAAAGAATCAATGGTAAGATTTCTATCCTAAAGAGGACATATTGAAGAAGGGCAGAGAGTGGGGGATGGAAAAACCTCTTTATACTGGTTTATTCTTTAGGACTATGGGGAAAGAAACATAATAACACTGATAAAGGAGACTGAGCAACAGGAATGGGAGGGCATGAACTTTTCTTTATAGTGTGAAATTACTTTGGCTTGCTCTTCCCTGAGTTCAAAAGCTTAGGAGATTGTTACAGGAAAGAAATCACTTCATAAATGCTTTTTGATTGTACAATAAACACCTCAATGAAGAACACCATAAAAACACTGTGGATGAATAGGAGCCACTGATTAACACAGCGTACTTTATCAAGACAGCCAAAAGGACTTGTCAATGATGTGGTGACAAGGAGAAATAGCCATGTTTAAAAACATCAGGATTTCTACAGACCTGACATTCACAGATATTGGCTGAGGGGACATTTCAAAGTATATTCAAGCTCTTTATGTCACTTCATAGACCAGAGCTACAGATGAGAAATAGAAAGCTTTGATTTCTAATTAAAGGCTTTCTACCAAGCAAAATTCACTTTGGTGGGAAAAAGAAAGAAAAGGAGATGGGCAATAACTGTGTATGCAATGTGGTGTGCTAGCATGGCATGGGACTTCCTCACAGAGGACATATCTGCTGCTGGCTAGTGCTCAATTTCTTCATCAGTCAAATTAAATTTAAAAATGGCTTCTTTATTATTTCATAATGGCCAATGAAATGGTTTCTTGAGAACATTTCATAAACTGCTAAACGGTGTTCATTATTGTACTGTTCACTCTGTCAGCCACTTGGGCAGAGCTTTTGTGGGAAAGGGTAGGTCTGGGAATGTTCTAGTTCTGTCTAATTGACAGAAATATCAAGTCTCAGAAAATCCACAAAATTAGCTGAAGCCAAAGTGTTCTCTCTCTCTCTCTCTCTCTCTCTCTCTCTCTCTCTCTCTCTCTGTAAGTGTAACTGATTTTCTCTATAGTTTTTGCTGTCTGTTATAAAAACACACTTCCTATGAATCCTGGGAAACAGCTCTGATAACAGTATTCTCTTTGCAGATGTGAAAATGCATAGAACTTTACAGAGTCCCTAGTAGATGGGCAAGAGAGAGGAGTAAAGAGCAGCAGCCTTCATTTGTTCTTTCTTGACGTGTTTACAGAGGATGAGGATACTTTCCATCCAGCCAACAGCACATGCAAGGCTGTGAAGAAACCTCCCTGCTCCTTCGTATGTTGGTTACTATTCAAGGAAAAAATCGCCTTCCAGTCTGTAAATTCCAAGAGAGGCTTAGAGCTCAGAAAAGTCAGAAAAGTGTTGGATGGACTTCATCTGGGAGGGACCCAGAGATGAGTGCAAGAGCTGTATTACCCAAATGCTCTCTGCACAGCTCAAAGATTAGCAGGGAAATCCCTAAATATGGGCTTTAAATTGCACTGTGGGCTTTGCACTTTACATAATTGGTAAGTCTGAAGTTTCAGTCTGTAAATCCTGCTTATCTGGAAATGAAGTAACGTTAAGCTGAAGTTCGTAAAAAAATTCTTAGGATACAATTCTATTTTAGGAATGTTCATCTTGAATTGCTTGCTAGAAATGCTAGAGATGTGAGATCTCAAATGAACAAGTGACATTTGGTCAAATCTGTGGGTAGCACATGACAGAGGTAGGTAATCTCCAACCTTCAATTTGATTATCTCTTACGTATGAAGTGTCTACCTTGAGACTTCTATTTATGTATCTTATTATGTTTGTATGTATTATGTGTTTTATTTATGTCTTGTGGTCTAATAATTTCATGTTAAATTTGTTTAAAAATATTTTTGAGTTTATATATCTTAAGATGAACAAAATAAGAGAATTACTCTATGAAAATTTCCATGAGATTTTATTTACATATTTTGATGTCTTTTTTGTTGTGTTGTCTATTTTTATTAACACAATTCCTATTGGAGAGAAGAAAGGTGAAGTAGGGTACAGACTTTGTATGTATTTGTTCTTGGTCATTCTATTTTCTTATCACTGACACCTTCATTTTCTGCTCATCTGTTCTTCTCTAATTTCTATTTCCTTTTTCTTTAACTCTGGATGCATTTTAGGACAACAAAAAACATATTTTAAGCTATTGAGAAGTATAAAGAAACTCTAAACTCTTTGACTTGGAAGCAATTCTTCTGTACTGTGCTCATTTGACAGACATCACCATGAACACAGCTCAAATCTCCTGGCCTTCAGAGTCCGACTTGCTTGCCACTATTTTCTGCTGCTTCTTGTTATACATCTCATTAAAATGTTCTATGTTTTCTATTCTTAGTTGTTCAAAATTGGCAGGAACATTCTGTAGCACATCACACACACACACACACACACACACACACACACACACACACACACACACACACACTCCTGAGCTCACATTTTCTCTTTCATTTTCTAAGAACGAGAATCTCAAATTCTATGGTCATTTTAATGCAGATTGAATCTTTAGTTGTTAGAGAATTAATGGTTTTAAAGTACTGCGCATTTATTAGTTCACTCACCAAGCAGTCATGTACTGACAAGGTAGGCTGTCTTAACCTGATCTTTACACGGTCTCATGCTCTCACTAGGACTGACATTCAATTTTTTATTTATGAACTACGATTCACTGACTTGTTCATGATCAAATAGAATTGTATATTCTAGATCATATACCAAGGCATTTTTTTGTATATTTAGTCATTTAATTTGTTTTTTAAAAAATAGTCAAATGAGTAGTTCCATGAAGCAAATAAAACTAGAATCTTGCACATCTCTAAGAATGAAGATCTGCAGTGAGTACTCACAGTAAGTATCAAACAACATGTCGTATTCTTTCACAACCTTATTAAAAAGTGTAACTGGTCTGACTAACATTATATAAACCGCTTTATTCTGGCCAGTTATTTGCCCATTAAAAACTCAATTGTTTACCTTTTATGGTGTATTCTAGAGTTAAGGATTTTATTTTAAGATCATAGAAACTAGAATTCCATTGGTGCAATTAAACTTGGAAACAAAAAAAATTCTAGTTTTTAATCATCTCATACTTTAAAATTAGAATATTTTAGTGCAAAATGCATATCTGAAAACCATATTTACAAGATTTATTTTTACAAGTTTGTTTCCCAATTTCTTACCTGTTAGAAATTTTCAGTCTGTTGCTCTTCTTTCATTTTCCACATGCTTGCTTTCTTCAGTCTTGTTATTCTTAAAGCTTACTTCTTTACAGAACGATGTCACAATAACCATCTGTCCAAGTCCCAGTACTTTTTTTTTTCCTGTCCTGATGTATTTATCATAGCTTCACTTTAGAAGCTATTTCCTGGAGTTGAAGTCATTAGATAGGCAGAGAAGTTGGAGTTCTGTGATCCAGTGGGTGCTGAGGCCACTGGAGAGCATGCAGGGAGGAGTCAGGACCTTGGCAGCATGAAGCCTAGCTACAGCTGCTTAAGAGATGTGAAAATGTCACAATACCACTCTCTACCATCTGCAGAGATGATAAAAGTGAATTGTGAAAATCTATAGCATTTTCTGGCATACTGTGATACTTTTCTAACAAGAGTAGCTTTGTAAAAAAAAATCTAAAAGTTAGCTTATAGGTCTCTGGAAAATTACTAGTATACATTAGTAGCTAGTTGTAGAAATTTTTTTTTTACTCAATAGACAAATGTTATTTATATTGTGCCATAATTTATAACTAATAAAATATTTTAAGAATTGAAATTGGCACTGAATTTCTTAGAAAATGATAAATTAAAAAATTTTTTTCCTTTCTCTTCCTTCCTTCCTTCCTTCCTTCCTTCCTTCCTTCCTTCCTTCCTTCCTTCCTTCCTTTCTTTTTTTTTTTTTTTGCATCATGTAGCCTTGGCTGTCCTTGAAATTATGCAATTGAGGATGACTTTGGAATCACGATCCTCCTGCTTCCACCTGTCAAAGACTGTTATTACAGATATGTACCACTATACCAGATAGAAATGTGATGTTTATATGTGACTTTGAAACTAACAATTGACTATTGCTCTAAATGAAAGTAGGCACTGAAAATGGTTTGTACTTGAAAAATTGTTAGGGGACTATTCCTTATTCAAATTTTGGTTACTTAAAATTCATGTCCCTTTTATTTGTTCACTCCATTAAGCCAAACTGTGCTATTTATTATTTTAAGTCTAGGATTAGTAGTCCTATTAAACATCACAAGTAAATGTTATGTCACATACTGAAGGCACAAGAAAAAATAAGTCAGGTCTGGACTATGATGGCTAATATTTTTTATGACTCACAAATTCCTTTCTTATTTTTTTTTTCAGATGTTCTTTCCTGAAGATTGGTATTCTGTCCAAGACTCTGTCTCATCTACATCAGATCCTAACATTGAGCCTTCTTAGCTACTATGGAGCTTATAGCACTTCACAAATAATATGTGGGCTACTAGTGTACAAAATATGGTGCTTTGTTGATAGGTGAAACTATCAGTGAGAGTTCTTGGAAAGTGTCTGAAAGACAGATTGATTGACTGGAACGCCAGTGATATGGAGAAGTTGAAATGTTGCAGATTCACATCCTAGTTACCTTATGTTGGGTTAATTTTAGCTTCTTGAATCCTTTGCCCACTTCTATGTCAGTGCTAACCTCCTGTGACTAGTAATTTTTTTAAGTGCATAAGTTGTTAAAGTCATTTTTAATGGTAATACAGAATGACATTGTCTCTTGGTTGTGTACTTTATTAACAATTTAGAGAAAGCGTAAGGATTTTTCCCAGGGCTAGCATAAAAACCCTATTTTACATGTTTTTTTTTTTTAAATATAGTAGACAGATCTCAGGCATAATAAGAAAACAAGTTTAGTTTTCTTCTATAGTCATGTATCACAGAATCATATTCGTATCAATGACAATCTTTTTTTTTTAAATTTTAAATCTTTTTATTAGATATTTTATTTACATTTCAGATGTAATCCCCTTCCCTCCCCCCACCAGGAATCCCCTATCCCATGCCCCGTTCTCCTGCTTCTGTGAGGATATACCCCCACCTACCCTTCTACTCCCACCTCCCCACCCTCGATGTCCCTCACACTGGGCCTCCAGCCTTCACTGGACCAAGGACTTCCTCATCCACCTATTCCTGACAATGTCATTCTTCCCTGTGTATACAGCTGGTACAATGGGTCCCTGCCTATGTGCTCCCAGGCTGGTGGTTTAGACCCTGGGAGCTCTGATTGGCTGGTATTGTTGCTCTTCCATGGGGCCACAAACCCTTTCAGCTTCTTCAGTCTTCTCTCTTACTCCTCCATTGAGAACCCCATGATTGTCTACTGCCATACCACCCTGAAGGCACCTGATCTTGTCAGTGACTAATAATTAACAACCGTTTGTAATCTATTAACTTAAAAGATCACTGGTTTCCATTAACCCAGAAGGTAAGAATATCATAAGATAGCATCTGAGACTTATTTAAAACAAAACAAAACAAAGCAAAAAACAAAGCAAAACAAAGCAAAACAGAACAACCTTTTTGTAGCTGGCTCTCTGATGTACCCATCAATGAATTTTAAACTTACCTTGATTTATGAATTTCTTTGTTGTGCTACTAAAAGACTTCTTGAGACATCTTCCACATGGAAACATGAAACCAGGATGTCATAGCTGCATGTTTTATGGGGCTTGGTACTCAAATTTGGCTCTGGAATAAACTACCTCTTATTTTCTTGTTTCTTTGAGGTGAATGCGTATCCTGCCTCTTTCCCTCACTCCCTCTCCCTCCCCCCCCTCTGAATGTTTATGTACAGTGAGTAAACTAGGCAGTACAGAGGATGAGATGGATTTGCTGGCTGTTTTTTGTAGCTTTAAGAACTACAGAGAAAGCCCAAGGTAGATTTGTGTTGTAGAGCCTCTCCTAGAACTCAGAAATCTTGGGAATAGTTGGACAATGAAGGGGAAAAAACCAAGATAGAAATAATGGAAGATACTTCTTAGATATAGCTACTACTCAGAAAGGGAGAACCTATCATTTACCTGGTAAAAGGGGCTTACTAATGGCTAGTATTGAGTAACTATCATAATCAGAGAGCATACCATCTCTAAACTGCTAGAATTAGAAGGTAATTTTTATGCAAATTGGCTAGAGAATATGGAAGAAGATGGAATCAGTCCTAGTTCAGTGGAAGCAGAGAAGCTGAACAACGTAACTACTCAGCTATCCTTAAGACAAAGACTTGAATTTTGACTCAATAGGAGAGACATTAATTTTCTTAACAAATGAATATTCCATTGTGTATATGTTCCACATCTCTATTATCCATTCCTCAGGTGTCAGACATCTAGGTTGTTTCTAATTTTTGGCTACTGTGAATAGAGATCAATGAACTTGGATGAGGAAGCACCTCTATATTAAGATATAGAGTCCTTTGAGGATATGTCCAAGAGTGGTATATCAGGACCTTGCCATAGATTGATTTTCATCTTTTTGAGGAATTCTCACACTGATTTGCAGAGTGGCTGTGTAAGTTTGTACTTCCACCAGCAATGAATAAGTATTCTTCTTTCCTCATATCCTCACCATCACAAGTTAGAATTTGCTTTATTGATCTGGGCTTTTCTGACTTGGGTAAGGTGAAATCTCAGTAGACTAGGATTTTCGTGGACATACCAAGGTATAAATAACAACATGAAGGCTTTTAATATAGTTTAAAGCGTGGGCCTTTTGCTTGGGCAATCTCCTGCCCTCTTAAACTTTACCTGATTTTCCAGTCTACAGCACACCATGTGCCTGACAGCTTTTGAGTCTGTTGCAGTCTGTGTCTGTTCTCTGAATCTTCCGTGTCTCTTTTTTCCCTGCACCATTCTCTCTGTCCATAGGTTCTGTCCTCCATTTCCTGCTTCAGCTATTGGCCATTAGATCTTTATGATAACCAATTAATAGAGAAACAACCTCTGACACATTTTGTATTGCATTTACACAGGTGAGAAAAGACAAATATTTGTAAAATAAAAAAACTACAGTGATGGGCCATAGAAATGACAGTAAAAAAATCCTGCCAGTATTTATCTTTTTGCTAGTACAGAGTTAACAATTAAAAATACAGAGAGATACTTATACACAAACTGCAAAAAGATCCCAACATCTTCCCCTCTTAGTCCAAGAAATAGCTTTAGAGAACATTGATAAATAATGTACAATAAGAACAATTAGTAGAACTATCAGGTGAGAATTACATTTAGAATATTCAGTCCATTTGCATTTTGCAACCTTGGAGAAAGTGCTCCACTATCTATCCTGCTTTGGTGAGTTTAAAGATCTATACCTAACTTAAATAATTTTCTATCATCATATAAGGCTTTGTATGCTCTAACCTCATAACATTTACCAACCTTAAAACATCTTAAACGCTAAAGCATTTTTTTTAAAGGTCCTAAACAAGTTAGGCATTTTTGGCTTTATAAGCTTTCTTTTTTCTACCTATTTTCTTTTCTGCATCTGATAACAAGGAAACTTGTAAGAATATAATGATGTAGTTTTCAACCTCATTAGAGACCAGAGAAGGATAAATATTATGTGAGAAAAGAGGAAGTGCAGAACAAGCAGCTTCCTGTTGAGGCTTGGTCTTTTGTTTGTATTGTAATGCTGAATACTGGCCACCAAGATCTGATTGCCTACCCCCACCAGGGATGAGAGAGTCTGCATGTACCCAAGTGATGCTATATAGCCTTGCCCCCACCCCGAGTTATCCCTGATTCACCAATCAAGATGCCCACAGCTAATAGCTTGGCAAAACTGAGATAGGCAGAATCTTGGGTTCCTGGGCTCGGGGTCCGAGGAGATCTATGAGAGAGAGAGGAAGGTAGAGAGAGAGAGAGAGAGAGAGAGAGAGAGAGAGAGAGAGAGAGAGA
>JADRCG010010557.1:249686-325167 GCA_019844195.1 Rhabdomys dilectus | reverse complement strand
AGAGAGAGAGAGAGAGAGAGAGAGAGAGAGAGAGAGAGAGAGAGAGAGAAAAGAGACCACGTAATAAGAATTAGAAAATAGTGGCCATGAGGCCATGACTATTGAAGTTAAGAGCACCCCAGAAAGAATATGTCAAGTCATTGTGGGGTTATTGGCAGAAAAAATAGACATAATCGCATAGAGGGTAGATAACTGTCCAGCTCCAGTATTGACTAAGGCTTGTTACAAATAATAAAAGCTGTGTGTCTTTTATCCAAGAGGTGAGTGATCAAAGGGGTGGGGGTAGAAGCCCCTGATTGAGATGAAATGTTTACAACAATAACTTTCTTTCTTTTTTCCTTTTCGTTGTTCACAAATTTTATTTGTTTGTTTATTTATTTATTTACATTCCAAATGTTGCCCCCTCCTGCTCCCCTCTCACAGAGTTATTCACCCCTCTCCCTTTGACTCTGAGAGTGTGTTCACACACCCCCTTTCCTGGGGCATCCCCTTTCCTTGGGGCATCAAATCTTTATAGGATTAGGCACATCCTCTCCCACTGAGGCCAGACAAAGCAGTCCTCTGCTACATGTATGCTCTTTGATTGGTGGCTTAGTCTCCATCAGGGGGTTCAGTTAGTTGACACTGTTGGCATTCCTATGGAGTTGCCATCCCCTTCAGTTGCTTCAGTCTTTCCCCCCAACTCTTCCATAGGGGTCCCAGACTTTAGTCCAGTGGTTGACTGTGAGCATCTACATCTGTTTCAGTCAACTGCTCATAGAGCTAGACTCCTGTCTACATATACAACATGGCATCAGTAACACTGTCAGGGTTTGGTGCCTGCCCATGAGATGGATCCCAAGTTGAGCTAGTCACTGGTTGGCCATTCCTTTAGTCTCTGCTCCATTTTTGTTCCTGCATTTCTTTTAGATAGGGACAATTCTGGGTCAAAATTTTGATGGTGGATTGGTGATCCCATTCCTCTACTGGAGGCCCCGTCTATCTATTGGAGGTGGTCTCTTCAGGTTTCATCTTCCCACTTTTGGGCATTTTCTCTAAGGTAATTCTCACTGAGTCCTGGGACCCTTTCATATTCCAGGTCTCTGGGACTTTCTAAGGTTCCTCCCACCCCCAGTTCTGGCAACTGTATATGTATATTCATTTCCCTGGCCCTCTGGACACTTCTTCTGTCACTCCTATACCTGATCCTGTCCCCTTTTCCCTTCACACTCTCCTCCTCTCCCACCCAGGGTCTTTCTCTCTCTTCCTTTCCCTACTGTCACTAACTTGTTCCTTTCTTCTAAGGGAAGCATCTTTACTTGGGCTTTCCTTCATGTTAAACTTCTTGAGGTATGTGTGGGTTGTATCATGGGTATTCTGTACTTTTTGGCTAATATCCACTTATCAGTGAGTAGATATCATGAATGACCTTTTGGATCTGGGTTACCTCACTCAGGATGATCTTTTCTAGTTCTATCTATTTGCCTGAAAAATTCATGATATTCTCATTTTTAATAGCTGAATAGTATTCCATTGTGTAAATGAACCACATTTTCTGTATCCATTATTCAGTTGAGAGGCGTCTGGGTTGTTTAAAGTTTTTGGCTGTTGGGAAATAGGCTGCTATGAGCATAGTGGAGCATGTGTTCTTGTGGTATGGTAGAGCGTCTTTTGGGTATATTTGAAGGAGAGGTATAGGTGGGCCTTCCAATAGCACAATTTTCAGTTTTCCAAGGAACTGTCAGATTGATTTCCAGAGTTGTATCAGTTTGCAATCCCACCAGCAATAGAAGAGTGATCACCATTTTCCACATCCTTTCTAGCATATGCTGTCACTTGAGTTTTTGATCTTAGTCATTCTGATTGGTGTAAGGTCAAATCTCAGGGTCATTTTTGATTTACATTTCCCTTATGACTAAGGATGTTGAACATTTCTTTAAGTGCTTCTTGGCCATTCAATATTACTCTGTTGAGAATTCTCTGTTTAGCTGTGAGCTCATTTTCAATTGTGTTATTTGGTTTGTTGAAGTCTAACTTCTTGAGTTCTTTGCATATTTTGGAATCAGTCTTCTATTGGGTGTAGGGTTAATGAAGATCTTTTCCCAATCTGTAGGTTGCAGTTTTGTCCTATTGGCAGTATTCTTTGACTTACAGAAGCTTTTCAGTTTCATGAGGTTCCATTTGTCAACTGTTAATCTTATAGCCTGAGCCATTGGTGTTCAGTTCAGGAAATTTTCCCCCATGCCAATGGGTTTAAGGGCATTTCCTACTTCTCTTCTACTAGATTTAGTATTCTGGCTTTACTTTGAAGTCCTTGATCTACTCAGACTTGAGCTTTGTGCAAGGTAATAAAGATGGATCAATTTGTATTTTTCCACATGCAGACTGACAGACCAACACCATTTATTGAAGATGCTTTCTTTTTCCACTGAATGGTTCTGGTTTCTTTGTCAAATATTAATTATTAGTATATATTAGTAGATAGTTGTAGAAATTTTTCTTTAACTCAATAGATAAATTTTATCTGTATTGTGCCATAATTTATAACTAATAAAATGTTTTAAGAATTGAAATTAACACTGAATTTCTTAGACCTATAAATTATCAGATTTTTACAAAGCTACTCTTGTTCGAAAAGTATCACCATATATGCCAGAAAATGCTGTAGACTTTTCATGATTCAATCTTATCATCTCTGCAGATGGTAGAGAGTGGTATTTGTGATATTTTCACATGTCAAATATTAAGTTTCCATAGACATGTAGATTTATTTCTGGGACTTTTATTTTATTCCATTAATTGACATGTTTGTCTTTGTACTAAACTATGCAGATTTTTTTCTCACTATTACTCTATAGTATAGCTTGAGGTCAGGGGTCATGATTACGCAAGATGTTCTTTTATTATTGAGAATTGTTTTCACTATCCTGTTTTTTTGTTGGTTTGTTTTTTCCATATGAATTTGAAAATAGCTCTTTTCATGCCTGTGAAGAATTGAGTTGGAATTTTGATAGGGATTGCACTGAATCTGTACATTGCTTTTGGTAAGATGGCCATTTTTACTCTGTTAATTCTATGAGCATGGGGGATCTTTGCATCTTCTGATATCTTTTTCAATTTCTTTCTTCAGGTACTTGAAGTTCTTGTCACACAGATATTTCACTTGCTTGGTTAGTGTTATACCAAGATATATTATTTGTGGTTATTGTGAAGGATGTTGTTTCCCTAATTTCTTCTTAGCCTGTTTATTATTTGTATAAGAAAAGGCTACTGATTTCTTTGAATTAATTTTATACCCAGCCACTTTGCTGAACTTGTTTACCAGCTGTAAAAGTTCTGTGGTAGAATTTTTGGGGTCATTTATGTATATACTATCATATCATCTGCAAGTAGTGATACCTTGACTTCTTTCCAATTTGGATCCTTTCAATCTCCTTTTATTATCTAATTTAGACATTTCTTCTTTTTAAAATTTATCACTCTCTCATATATTATATCTTGAACAGAGGTTCTCATCCCTCCATTTCTCCCAGTCCCTCCCCTGCCCACCTTTCCTCTCCCCAAGACCAATTCCTACTCCATTTACCTTCAGAAAACAGCAAGCCTCCCAAGGATATCAGGGATAATACAGCATAACAAAGGTACAAATATACGAGGCACACACCCTCATATCAAGGCTGGAAGAGGCAAACCAAAAGCAGGCAGAGGAGTCAGACATACCAACTCCCACTGTTGGAAGTCTCACAAGAACACAGCACTACACAAATATGCAGAAGACCTAGCTTAGACTCATACAGACTCTGTGATTATTGGGTCAGTCTCTGTGAGTTCCTATAAGCTCTGCTTAGTTGATTCTGTAGCTGTTTATCATGGTGCTCTTGACCATTTTGGCTCCTACAATTCTAGCCTCCCCTTCCATGGGGTTCTCTGAGTTCTGCCTTATGCTTGGCTGTTGGTAGCTACATCTTCTCCTATCAATTGCTGGATGGTGGTTCTCTGATGATACTGAATAACTGGGTTAGGCACCAATCTAGGAGTATAGCAGAGTATCATTTGGAAAAAAGTATTTATTTATTTATTTATTTATTTATTTATTTATTTATTTATTTACCAGTCATATTTGATTCTATTCTAGGTCTCTAATATATCCAGCCTTTGGGCCTCAAGTTGGATTAGTCATTGGTTGGCCACTCCCACAAGTTCTGTGCCATCAGTACCCCAGCACATTTTGCAGGACAGATTGTACATTGAAGGTTTTCTTGCTGGGTTGATGTCCCAGGAACACTGTTTTATGCCTTGCCTGGTTATACAAGTGGCAAGGTCAGTCTCATTTTCCCCAGCTAATAGAATTCGTCTCTAGGGTCATTCTCATAGATCCCAGGAAACATCCACTGCACCAAGTGTGCACATGTTTGTCTCTCCAATGCTCTATTTCCACATCCCTCTCCCAGTGCTCTTTTCTTCCATTATCACCCCCTGCCTGATTCCTCTTATGCTCACTCACACTTGCCTCCCAGTCTACCCACAAAATCTATTCTATTTCCCCTTCCCAGGGACTTCCATGTGTCCCCCACTGAGACCTCCTTGTTACTTAATCTCCCTGAGACTGTGAATTTTTTTTTTACTTAATTGTTTTTTACTTAACAGCTAATATCCATATATAAATGAGTACATAGCATGTTTGTCTTTCGGGGTCTGGGTTACCTCACTCAGGACGATTTTCTTTTAATTTCATACATTTGCCTGCAAATCTCATGATATCATTTTTTTTAAAATAAAACAACTGAGTAATATTCCATTGTATAAATGTACCACATTTGTTTGATACATTCTTCAGTTGGGGAACATCTAGGTTGTTTCTAGTTTCTGGCTATTATGAATAAAGCTGCTATGGACATAACTGAGCAAGTGTCCTCGTAGTAGGATCAAGCATCCTTTGGGTATATGCCCAGAAGCTGTATAGCTGGTCTTGAGCTAAATCAATTTTCAATTTTCTAAGAAACCACCATATTGATTTCCTAAGTGGCTCTGCAAGTTTGCACTGACAGCAGCAATGAAGGGATGTTCCCTTTGTTCCACATCCTTGCCTGCATGAACTGTCACTTGTGTTATTTATTGATGTTAGCCATTTTGACAGGTGTAGAATGGAATCTCATATAACCATTTTGGTTTGCATTTCCCTGATGGCTAAGAATGTTGAATATTTCTTTTTCTTGAAATTAATTTTTTATTAGCTATTTTATTTACATTTCAGACGTTATTCTTTTTTCCCTTCCCCTCTACCCAGAAACCCCCATCCCATCCCCCCTCCTCCTGCTTCTATGAAGATGTATCCCAACTCAATCACTCACTCCTACCTCCCTGCCCTAGAATTTCCCCACACTGAAGCATCCAGCCTTCACAGGACCAAGGACCTCCTCTCCTATTGCCAACAAGGCCTTCCTCCCCTATATAATGTAGCAGAGGGAGCCATGGATCCCTCCCTATGTGCTCCCAGGCTGGTGGTTTAGACTCTGGGAGCTCTGGTTGGTAGGTATTATTGCTCTCCCCATGAGGCCACAAGCCCTTCAGCTCCTTCAGTCTTCAAGTGTTTCTTGCCATTTGAGATTTCTCTATTAAGAATGCTCTGTTAGATCTGTACCCCAGTTTTAATTGAGTTATTTTATTTGTTGATATTTAGTTTCTTGAAAAAAATTTTATTTTGTACATTAGCCATCTGTTAAATGGGGAGTTGGTGATAAATGTCCCATTCTGTAGACTGTCCTTTTGATGGTGTCCTTTCCTTTACAGAAGCTTTTCAGTTTCCTGAAGTCCCATTTTTTAATTGTTGATCTTAGTGTCTGAGCTGTTGGTGCTTTGCTCAAAAAGTTGTCTCCTGTGCCAATGCATTCAAGGCTATTCCTTACTTTTTCTTCTATCAGGTTTAGTCTATTTGGATTTTTCTTGAGGTTTTTGATCTACTTGGACTTGAGTTTTATACAAAGTGATAGATATGGATCTATTCGCATTCTTCTACATGGAGACATCCAGTGTGACCAGCACCATGTGTTGAAGGTGCTCTCTCTCTCTTTTTTTGATTGTATATTTTTGGTTCTTTTATCAAATATCAGGTATCTATAGGTGTGTAGATTTATGTTTGAGTCTTCAGTTTGGTTACTTGGTCAACATGTCTGTTTTTATGCCATTAGCAAGTATTATTATTATTATTATTATTATTATTATTATTATTATTACTATTACAACTACGACTACGACTACGACTACGACTACGACTACTACTACTACTACTACTACTACTACTACTACTACTATGACTACTACTATTGCTCTGTACTAGAGCTCGAAACCTCAGATGGTGACACCTCCAGATATTCTTTTATTTTTCAGGATTGTTTTAGCTATCCTTGGATTTTGTTTTTCATATGAAATTAAACATTTTTCTTTCAATGCTTGTGAAAAATTGTGTTGGAATTTTGATGGAGACTGCATTGAACTGTGGACTGCTCTTAACAGGATGGTCATGACTACTATATTAATTCTACTGATCCATGAGCATAGAAGATCTTTTCATCTCATACCTTCTTTAACCTCTTTTTTTTCACAGATGAGGTTTTTGTCATACAGTTCTCTCATTAACTTGTTTAGAGTTACCCCCAAATGTTTTGTATCATTTGCAGCTATTGTGAAGGGTGCTGTTTTCCTTTTTTCTTTCTTAGCCTGTTTGTAATTCGTATATAGGAGAACTACAGGTTTTGAGTTAATATTGTATCCAGTCATTTGCTGAGAATGTTTAACAGTTCTCTTGTGTGTCCTTTGTCCCTGAGCTGTCCAGGACTTTTTGTTATGAAGAGGTGTTGGATTTTGTCAAAGGCTTCTTAGCATCTAATGAGATATTGTTTGGTTCTTTTCTTTCAGTTTGTTTATACAGTGGGCTGCACAAAGTTGAAACATTTCTGCATCTCTGAGATGAAGCTTATTTGAAAAGATGGTAGATCCTTTTGATATGGTCTTCAATTCAGTTTATTAGTATTTTACTGAGTGTGTTTTTCATCAATGTTCATGAGGGAAACTGCCCTATAATTCTTGTTCTTTGTTGAATCTTTGTGTGGTTTGGGAATCAGGGTGATTGTGGCCTTATGAAAGGAATTTGGCAATGTTCTTTCTGATTCTATTTTGTGAAAAAATTTTAAGAAGTAAAGCTTAGTCTGTGCTAATATCTCTGGTCCTGAGCTTTTTGTTGTTGTTGTTGTTATTGTTGTTGTTGTGGGACTTAATGACTTCTTCTATTTCCTTAGGGGTTATAAGATTGTTTAAATAGTTTATTCAATTTTGATTTAACATTGAGAAGTGGTATTTATGGAAAAATTGTCCATTTCTTTGAGATTTTTCAATTTTTTGCTGTTCAGTTTTTTTAAAGTAAGACCTAAAGAAGTTGTTTACCATAATAGCGTTGTTAATGATCCTACTTTTTCAAGTGTTAGGTTTGTATATTCTTAATTTTCTTATGACTATTATTATTAGCAAAGGCAACTAGGCACTAAAACAGGCACCACAATGAACCCTTTATTTATCATTATATGTGTGTCATAATATCTATGTATAAATTCTGGCAATACAGTTTCATGCTACTTGCCCCAATTTTCTGGGTTCCTCAATGAAAGACACCCCCACAGTCTTTGTATTTTGATGCGTTAAACAGCACAATAACTGGGTCACTGCTTGATCTCCATGCTGTTAGAATCTATCTCCCACTGATAAAACTGAGTTATCATTTACTAAATTTTATATTCTACCTTGGCTGCCCAGGACCCAGTTGGGCAGCTCTCTGGGCCTCACTCTCCTGGCTCCTTTACATGGCGGCTATGTCTACCTGTCCTTCATCCTTCCTAGGCAGGGTGTCTCCTCTCTTCCATACTTTCCCTGTTGATCTCTGTCTTCCTTTCTCTCTGTACCCAGCCTGGGATTCCTAGTAGTCCCACCTCTGTCTACTCTGCTTAGCCAATGGCTGCTGGAATCTTTATTTACCAATCAGAGCCAACTGGGGGCAGGGTCCCTCAGTGTCTTACATGCAGACACTTGTGTAAGCAGTTTTGGGCACCAAAATTAACATTATAATACAAGGAGCATTATGCTAAACCCACTACATATGTGCAGTTCAAAGTGATAAATTATTTACTTCTAAGAATAGAAAGGATGACAACACACTGATTTCTAAGTATGAATTGAGAACACAGGGCTATCTCAACATTTTAAAAATCATTTGCAACAGACAAAGTTGAAAAACTTCTCAGACGCATCAAACCAAGGAAACTGGAACTTGCTAATATTCAATATTAAAAGTTTTCTTGGGTACTTGCTTTTTTTTAATAACAGAAATCTTTATTATGCTATGAAAAGTTTACACTTTCTTCTACATTCTTGTATGAGCATTTCTTCCACTTTCTACTTTGTTCATATAGTTATATATCCCTGGTGAACTGAAAAATCTGTGGTAATTATGCAGAGTGTTTTAAACTGTTATGCTGGGCTCTCAATAAGGGAGTTCTAATATGACTGTGTACATTATTCCCTTAGTATTTTGAAAGGATATAAATGTTTATTGAAACAGGGTTTATCTTCATTATTTTTGCCCTTTGTTTTGATTTTATAATCTGCAGTTGAATTTAAAGCCTTCAGTTTTCCTTAAATGGAGTAGTGGAAAGACTTAGATATAACTCTAGTTCCCTGTTGACTTGCTATCCTGATACTTGTTAAAAGAATTGTTACAAATTAAGAAAAGAAGTACGTGTGCGTTCTGATAATTAAAAGGGTAAATGAACATTGCAAATATGTAGATGGGTGTTTATTTTTTCCTTTGTTTTTATTGAATATTTTATTTACAATTCAGATGTTATACTCTTTCCCCATTTCCCCTCCACCCAGGAACCCCTCCCTCCCCTCACCCTGCTTCTATGAGGATGTGCTTCTACCTACCCTCCCACTCTCACCTTCCCACCCATGAATTCCCCTACACTAGGGCATCCAGCCTTCATGGGACCAAGGACTTCCTCTCCCATCTATGCTCGACAATGCCATCCTCCCCTACATATAGAGCTGGAGCCATGGGTCCCTCTCTATGTTCTTCTCCCAGTCTGGTGGTTTAGACTCTGGGAGCTCTGGTTGTTTGGTATTGTTGCTCTCCCCATGGGGTGGCAAACACTTTCAGCTTCTTCAGTCTTTTCTCTCATTCCTCCATTGGGAACCCCATGATCAGTTCAATGGTTAGCTGTGAGCATCTGCCTCTGTATATTTCAGGCTCTGGCAGACCTCTAAGGAGACAGATAATTCAGGTTCCTGTCAGTATGCACTTCCTGGCATCCACATCAGCATCTGTCTTTGGTGACTGCACAAGGGATGGACCAGTCTCTGGATGGCCCCTCCTTCAATTTTTGTCCCACATTTTGTCTCCATATTTTCTCCCATGAGTATTTTGTTACTCCTTCTAAGAAGAACCAAAGCACCCACACTTTGGTCTTCCTTGTTCATGAGCTTCATGTGGTCTGTGAGTTGTATCTTGGGTATTGCAAGCTTTTGGGCTAATATCCAATTATCAGTGAGAATATACCATCTGTGTTCTTTTGTGATTGGGTTAATTCACTCAAGATGATATTTTCTAGTTCCATCCATTTGCCTAAGAATTTCTCAAATTTATTGTTTTTAATAGCTGAGTAGCATTCCATTGTGTAAATGTACCACATTTTCTGTATCTATTCCTCTGTTGAAGGACATCTGAGTTCTTTCCAGGTTCTGGCCTTTATAAATAAGGCTGCTATGAACGTAGTGGTGCATATGTCCTTGTTATATATTGGAGCATCTTCTGGATATATGCCCAGGAGTAGTATAGCTGGGTCCTCAGGTAATGCTATGTCCAATTTTCTGGGGAACCGCCAAACTGATTTCGAGAATGGTTGTACCAGCTTGCAATCCCACCAACAATGGAGGAGTGTTCCTCTTTCTCCACATCCTAGCCAGCATCTGCTATCACCTGAGTTTTTGATATTAGCCATTCTGACTGGTGTGAGGTAGAATCTCAGGGTTGTTTTGATTTGCATTTCCCTGATGACTAAGGATGTTGAGCATTTCTTAAGATGCTTCTCGGTCATTCTAGTTTCCTCTGTTAAGAATTCTTTGTTTAGCTCTGTACCCCATTTTTAGTAGGGTTATTTGTTTTTTTGTAGTATAATTTATTGAGTTCTTTGTATATATTGGATATTAGCCCTCTTTCAGATGTAGGATTGGTAATGATCTTTTCCCAATCTGTTGGTTGTTGTTTTGTCCTATTGATAGTGTCCTTTGTTTTACAAAAGCTGTGCAATTTTATGAGGTCCCATTTGTCAGTTCTTGATCTTAGAGCATAAGCCATTAGTTATCTGTTCAGGAACTCACCCCCCCCTCCCGTGCCTAGGTATTCGAGGGTCTTCCCCACCTTTTTCTTTATTAGATTCAGTGTATCTAGTTTCATGTGAAGGTCTTTTATATAAAATACATTGGTGTAAATCTAACCAAGCAAGTGAAAGATCTGTATGACAAGAACTTCAAGTCTCTGAAGAAAGAAATCGAAGATCTCAGAAGATGGAACGATCTCCCAAGCTCATGGATAGGCAGGATTAATATAGTAAAAATGGCCATCTTGCCAAAAGCAATCTACAGATTCAATGCAATCCCCATCAAAATTTCAAATCAAATCTTTATAGAGGTAGAAAGAGCAATTTGCAAATTCATTTGGAACAACAAATAACCCAGGATAGTGAGAACTATTCTCAACAATAAAAGAACTTCTGGGGGAATCACAAACCCTGACCTCAATCTGTACTACAGAGCAATATTAAAAAAAAAAAAACAAAAACAAACAAACAAACAAAAAAACCCAACTGCATTGTATTGGTACAGAGACAGACAGGAAGATCAATGGAATAGAATTGAAGACCAAGAAATGAACCCACACACTTATGGTCACTTGATCTTTGACAAAGGAGCTAAAACCATTCAGTGAAAAAAGGACAGCATTTTCAACAAATGGTGCTGGTTCAACTGGAGGTCAGCATGTAGAAAAATGCAAATCAATCCATTCTTATCTCTGAGTGTTTAATTTTTAAACATTCATTCTTGTTGGCTGTGTTTTTGTAAAGGTTTACAACTATTGTTTGTGGATGTTTTGTAATAATATCCTCCCTGTGTCTATGTAAAACTGTACTGTTAGATCATGGAGTTGAATGTTAAGGCATTTATTATCCTGAGAGATAAGATCTATTGCCTAGAGAAATCACAGCACTCCTCCCGTCTAGTTCTGGTCTTTAACTTCTAGGGAAGGGGCAGAGATTTGTAAATGAATGTGTTTCCTTTTTTCCTTAAAAAAATTTATTTTCTTTCTTTTATTGAATGTTTGATTTATTTACATTTCAAATGTTATCCCCTTTCCCATTTTCCCTTCTGTAAATTCCCTATCCCATCCTTTTCCCTCCTGCTTCTAAGAGGATTCTCCCCTACCCACAGCTCCCCACCCTGTCATTCCCCTACACTCAGGCATCAAGCCTTCATAGGACCAAGGGCCTTTCCACTCATTGATGACCAACAAGGCCATCTCTGCTACATATGAGGCTGGAGCCATGAGTATTTGCATGTATACTCTTTGGTTGGTGGTTTAGTCCCTTGGAGTTCTGGGGGGGGTCTGGCTGGTTGACATTGTTGTTCTTCCTATGGGGTTGTAAACCTCTTCAGCTCCTTCAGTCCTTTCTTATCTCTGGCTTTCAATTCTACCTCCTAGAGACACAGAAGAAACCTAGAATACAAATTTTTCCTTATCTTTACCATTCCAAACAAACAATCTTCCAGGGAGGTAGCTTTGAGATAGGACTAGACTTTCCACCCTGCCCCACAGAAAATTTGATAAAAGTATAGGATTTCTGCTCCTAACTTATTTTCACCACAATCTCTCAATCTTTCTTTGTCTCTTTACCTCTTTCTTCTTTCTTGCTTCTCTTTCTTGCTCTCATCCCCTGCCCATCCCTACCTTAGGCTCCTCTTTTATATCCACAATAGGTGTCTATCTTCTTTCTTTACTTTAAGAAATCTCTCTTACTGAAGTTTCTTTCTGAATATTAAATGGTAACATCCATTTCCTTTAAATGTCCTTCATGTTGTCGCTTGTAGGATGCTCTGACCCTCTAAATTGCTGTTTAAACACTATCCACTTTAAAGTCCAAATATAACTTCCATGGCCACCACACTCTCTCCTAATAATCTCCTTCTGAAGGACAATTAAAGTCAGCTTTTTTATTGGCCAACTAAACTTTTAGACTCCCACTCCCTTAACCTGTTGATGTTCTGATGAAATGTCACTTCATGCATATTAACCTGAACAAGAGAATGTATTATATCCCCCAACAAGACAAACAGAGTGCATTCCAGTTGTGTCTGTCCCTAAAACCATTCCTTCTAGACCTTTCTGCTGTGAAAAGTTGGTTTGTTGACACCAGCATCTTGGTACATGCCGCTTTTTTCCACAAAACAAACCCAATGGAACAAATCTTACACAGAACAAAACTACTCAAAGCTAATCAGCAATGTCTTCAGAAATATTGCTGACACCAGTGGGTAGGAGTGCTGTGTTTTCAGACTGGAAATGAAGGTCATTATAGTGACACTGTCCTATAATCCCTGGGAAGCTCAAGCAGGAAGATTATAAATTTGAATCCAGTCAAGTCTCATGTTGACAGTCTGTCTCAAAGCAACAACCTAATGTATTTCCCTTTCTGGTTATTACAAAACAACTGAAAGCACGTAGTTATTATGAGATGGTTCTTCTACAAGCTGTCTGATGCTAGCAATGTGTTCTAACATGTGTTCTGTCTGTGCTTCTACTCCTGACATTCACATACTTCACTAAGATTGGAGTATTGAAACAAAGACTGGAGAAATATTTTAAAAAACATGTGGAAAATCAATGAGGATGTTTAGAAGAGATACTTGTATAAATCCCAGTCAGGATATGGGAAAGATCAAAACAAGGAGCTTAAGGCTATTGGAGTCTCCTCCAAGAATCTCATAATGGGAGGAGAAAAAGGCTGAAGCATGGTTCTCTCCATAGAGAAAACTAGATTCCCAGAAATAGATTTACAGTGTGGATGCTTTGTCGGAACCCTTTGTGGCAGAGACTAAAGCCAAGACAAGGATGGTTCAGTGATAGTTGGGACCACTCCTTGATCTGGACTGATGAATTATGCAAGTCTTCTCTTTTATTTAAAAGTTATCCTTATTTTAGATCCCCCTGAACTGGATGGAAAGGGTTACTGAATTTTGTCTATCTTCACATTGAATAATTATTTGCTCTCTACCTTTCATTTTTGATGTCTTGACTAATTGGCTTAATAATGATGCCTGGTAGAACTATATTCATAAGGCTGTAATAGCGAGGTCTCTGATTCTAAGTAAAAATTTAAACATTGAATGCACTGATAAAAATATTCCCCCATGCTTGGAAGATAACAGGATATCTGTTACAAGATAACAAGGGGTGTTATTTTTCACCTACTGTTTTTTACCTGTAAAGAACAGTATGGCTGGAAACTAACAATTTTTTTAATATATCTAGTATTTTCCTAGAGATAATAAAATATTAAGTTATAAAAATATTATAAAATATATTGAATTAATTATATCTTTAAAATATTTGACATGTATACAAAAATCTTCAATGAGCATCAATTTATTAAGAATGTATAATTTTATTGTATCTTATTTATTTATTTTGCATATGTGTGTATGCTTGTATCACAACTCATGTGTGGCAGTCAGAGAACAGCTTGTTAGAGTCAGTGCTTTTCTTCTATCCTGTGAGTAGAGAATATGGAAGTCAGGTCATCAGACTTGAAGGCACATCCCTTTACCCATTGGTCCATCTCACTTGCCATTTGGTGTGTACTCTTTTCAAGAGGTAAATGTGTTAAATGAAGGCTTATGGTATGTTAGACTCTATCTAGTGCCAATAGCTTGATAGTAAACAGGAGCGAATTTGTCATGGCTCCCTAGAATCTTAAGTCCAGTAGTTAAATTATTATGCTCTAAGGAATGTAAATTCTTTAACATTTTGTGATTGATCTTTACAAAATCTTTTTAAAAAGAATTTGTAAATGACAACTTAGTTTGTATGAACAGAATTTCATTAGCCATTAACTTCATATTTAAGTAAAATGTACAAGGATTAAAAGAATTTTATTGGTATTTTAAACATGAGATTCTAGGAATGAACTATAATTTAAGTACAAATCCTGACACTTTATTCTCTTTAAGACTCAGCCTACTGGGGGGAAAATTTAATACTAAATATCAGTGTTTTGGGTGTAGTATAAATGTACTTTGAAAGAACTACAGAGAAAAATCAACCTCTAGTACAAGTTCATGTTAAAATTCTTGCATAATTCAGAAAAGATCTGTGAGTCTAGGGGGAGAATGGATGACACACAGGGTACCTGCATGTTGAAGTTTTGGAGAATCCAGCAAATGGGATTTAAATGCAACTGTACCAGCTGGGGTTCTCCTGGATAAAAATACAATAGTATATATTTCAATATGAGAGGAAATTTATTAGATTGATCAACCATGGTTTAAAAGTATAGATCCTTTTAAAATTCTAATGTTTCTGTGAAAGCCCTGAGATAGATATTTCCACATTTGGACTTAGTTGCAGAATGTGAAGGGTGGATATTCTGTAAATGTCATTTGTTCTTAGATAAGATTTGAACTAGAGGCTTCAGTTCCAATGTTGTTTCAGGAGGCCAGACTCTGAGGAGCTTTTAGTGAGAAGAATCAATAAATTCCTCTTTTGAACCCCAAAGGGTCTCCTACCCAACTCTAAGACATAGACCAACCTATTAGCACAAACCTTAGGTTTTTTTCTCCACTCCCCTTTATCTTTCTTCCTTTCTTTCTGTTATTTCCATCCTGTTCTTTTTCTCTTGTCAGGACTCTTTACTGCTGGTCACAAGAAGTTCATCAGGGATATTTCAAATAAACTATTGCCCAGGTGTTCCCTGATAGAAACAACATGTTTACCATTTTGTTAGTGAACGGCACTTTTTACAATTGGCTTCTTATTAATTTTTAT
Organism: Rhabdomys dilectus; assembly: GCA_019844195.1. Classification (NCBI taxonomy): domain Eukaryota; kingdom Metazoa; phylum Chordata; class Mammalia; order Rodentia; family Muridae; genus Rhabdomys; species Rhabdomys dilectus. Next base: position 310,046 of record JADRCG010010557.1, on the reverse strand, counting down.
TCTTGGCTGCAAATTTTTGCTGCAGGTTTATAAATGCCCCAATTTAGAAACTGATTGAAGTGATCAGTCTGCTTAAGTACTTGAAACATCATGAGAATCTGCATTCACCTAAAACAAAATGTCAATAAACATCAAGTTTCTAGTTAAATCTAATGTGTCTTAAGTGTTGAACATCACCAGGAACGCAAACATGGGAGTTTTTATAATTCTTTAAATGATCTTTCTATTTTCCCTTTTAATTTTTTATACTTTCCAGTCCAGTGTCTCTGAAAACTATCACATTGCTCCATCTCAGGATATCTCAGTATTCACCGCCTCTTTTTCCCCTCCATTCATCTAAGAAACGTGGCTCTAGTTGTTTTGAGTGTCCTAGGTGACTGAGTGTTTGTTTATCTATACTTGGATATTGGTCTTATCCCCAACCATGGTTTCAACCAAAAGGTCAGTACAGAATCTTGAACTAGAGCCAGTGGTCGATAAGATGAGCTTATTAAAGAACACTTTGAGAGATTTTAATGTGTTTTCATTTCTTGACCTATTTTCAGGTAGATAGAAAGGGAGGTCAGTCTGTTATATTGCCCAGGTACTTTCTTTTGTAAATAACACCATCATTTTATTTTTATAAGGGAAAACCAGAGATCTATTGATATGGATATTTCCTTCAAGTTTGCCATACTTCTGCTGGGCTAAGCCAAGGGTTGGGAGGAAATTAGTCCCCCTGTGTGTATGGAAGAGCATTTCATCTTCAGAAGGCTTCCTGTGCTCATGTTTTACCTTATCAATTCTAAGACTAAAGAGAGAAGAAAGTTTATAGTTTGGAATCTGGACAAGTGATGTGGGATAGTTCCTCAATTGGTCTCAGTATAGAAAGCGTCCTTATGGAAATATTATAAACTCCATTAAAAAATGTTTCCTCTTCAGACATGGTAAAATATCTTCCTCTTCCTTATGGATCAAAATCATTTTCCTTTTGTTCTTGGATTTAATCTTGGTGAGTAAATTTTCTACCTTCATTCTTCCAGGCCAGGGAATGCTGGATTTATATACTATAATTTGGTAATAAATGACCTTGATTTTTTTTCTGTCATTCTTTACTGAATAATTCAAGTATTTTTTTTCATCATCTGGCAATTCTGACCTCCATATGACATCATACTAGGTAGTGATGGAGGCCCACTACTTAGCTTTTGATTTGACTGGTTCAGTCTTTTATTTCTAATCTTTTATTTTGTTACTTCTTCTGCACTATTATATTTTTTATTAAATACATTTATTTTTATATGTGACTTCTTATCTCATTCAGCTGTTTGTATATGTTATCTTGACTTCAATTCTCCACATCATTCTTGTCCTTTTAAAGTTCAGTGAATATTTTTTAACTACTTGTTTGAATTCTTTGAAATTTTCCCTTAAGGATCATTCCTATGGAATTGGTGATTTTAGAGGGAGATATGTTATTGCCTTGGGTTTCTTTTTTTTTTTTTTTATCTTGAGTTAGTTGAATTCCATCTCTAGTATAAATACGTTGTTCATTTTTGGTCAGAGAACATTTGGAACTACAATTAGTTTTACCATGACTTAAGGTAGTTAGACACTTCTGGGTGATTGTTCAGTCAGTCAGTGCTAATTAACGGGTTGAGTAGGTATGATGATTCTGTCCTTGAATGACAACTTGCTGGCATAAGGTAGCTGGGTCATAGTGAGAGCATAGGAATGGTCAGAGACTCAATTTACCTCTCTGATCTTAGGCAGGTTCTGGGGTAGATCTAAATCCACAGACATTCTTAATAAATATGTTTAGAGGTATAAGCCTCTGATGGTATGTTTCTAACTTCTGATAGATGCTGTGACCAATGAGAGTTTACTATTGTCCTGGCATATGACATAGATTGGAGAGATCCAATCATGATATGACAGATGCCAAGATGTTGTAATATATGTGGATCTCCAATGGGACCTAGATATGGGAGGGAGCCTGTGTTGACTCATATGTTAAGTTTGTAGAGTCCTAGCTGAATCTTGTGAGAAGACCATACCAAGGGTGGGTTCACTTGTTCACCGTAGATGTCAGGCAAATGCATGTTCATGTATGTCTTTGTAAGACAGGCCTATGGGCTAGATTTTATTTATGTTAAAGGAGAGAAACTAGATATTGCTATCATAGCTCATACCAGTAACCAAGTTTTTAAAAAGAATGAAGGAAAGGATGCTATCATATCTTTAACAGAAATCTTTTAGAGATTAGAAAGAGTAATAAGAAATAAAATATATCTTCAGGCAAAGCCATTGTATGGATATATTAGTTTAGTACTCTAATAAATATTTACCTCTTTACATTAAGGCCACTGTTAAAAATTGCAGAGTGTATTTCTAAGTCCTCTAGGCACTTCTTCCCAGAGACTATAGACTTACCCCATAAAAAAAAATTAATTACTTATCTTCATATCCTGTTGAAACTTCCTTTCCCTCCTCTCCCTCTATTGCCTTCCTCTTACCTTTTCTTTCCCCCATACTCCAGTCCTCCCTTCACCTCAGAAAAGAAGAGACTTGTAGACAGGTGTCTGGCATAACTGTCATCTGAGAGGCTTCACCCAACAGCTGATGGAAACAGATATAGAGATCCATGGCTAAACTGTAAGTGAAGTTTGGGGACTCCTGTGAAAGAGAGGGAAGAAGGATAGTAGGAGCCAGGGGTGTCAAAGATACCACAAGAAAGTCTATAGATTCAATTACCCTGGGTTCATAAGGGCTCACAGAGACTGAAGCACCAAACAGAACATGCATGTGATGGATCTATATAACAGTTGTACAGCTTCCTCTTCCTATGGGGCTCCTAGCAGCAGGAGCAGAGGCTGTCTTTGATTCTGTTGCCTGCCTTTGGATCCCTTTCTGCTAACTGGACTACATCATCTAGCCACAATATGAGATGCACCTAGTCCAAGGTGGATCCATACTTCATCTTTTTCTAATTACACATTTTAAACATTTACTTGTGTGTTTGTGTATATGTGTATGTCTGTTTGACTTTCTTCATGTGTGTCTGTCTATGTGTGTGTGTCAATGGCATGATTGTAGAAGTCAATTTCAGCTGGAGGGTATATGTTCTCTTTCTTCTATTTGGATACTGGGCTTTGATCTCAGGGCATCAGGCAAACATCTCTGTCTGGTAAGTCATCTCTCCTCCCCCCCTTTTAATTTTATTTTTTCTTCTTCCTGAAGAGATTGATGTTATGAATTCAAGGCCTATCTATAACAAGATAAAAATTTATAATAAAACAAGTGTACACATAGTTAAAAAGAAGACAAAACTACTTGCATTATTACAAGAAATAATTCATGTAATTTCTTGTATAATACAAGTAAGTCAAGAAATTACCTTTTCCAGTTTCTTTTTGTAGGCACTTAGAGCTATGAGTTTTCCTCTTAATACTGCTTTTATAGAGTCCCACAAGTTTTGGTATGATATGTCCTTATTTTCATTAAATTCTAAAAAGTCTTTAATTTCTTTCTTTATTTCTTCCTTGACCAAGTCATCATTGAGTAGAGCATTGTTCAGTTTCCGTGTGTATGTGGGCTTTTCATTGTTTTTGTCATTATTAAAGACCAGCCTTAGTCCATGGTGATCTGATAGAGTACGAGGGATTATTTCAATCTTTTTGTATCTGTTGAGGCCTGTTTTGTGACCAACTATATGGTCTATTTTGGAGAAAGTACCAAGAGGTGCTGAAAAAAAGGTATATTCTTTTGTTTTAGGATGGAATGTTCTATAGATGTCAGTTAAGTCCAATTGGTTCATAACTTCTGTTAGTTTCATCGTGTCACAGTTTAGTTTCTGTTTCCATGATCTGTCCATAGCTGAGAGTGGGGTGTTGAAGTCTCCCACTATTGTTGTGTGAGGTGCAATGTATACTTTAAGCTTTAGTAAGGTTTCTTTTATGTATGTGGGTGCCCTTGCATTTGGGGCATAGATGTTCAGAAGTGCGAGTTCCTCTTGGTATATTTTACCTTTGATGAATATGAAGTGTCCTTCTTTATCTTTTTTTATTACTTTTGACTGAAAAACTATTTTATTTGATATTAGAATTGCTACTCCAGCTTGTTTCTTGGGACCATTTGCTTGGAAGATTGTTTTCCATCCTTTTACTCTGAGGTAGTGTCTGTCTTTTTCACAAAGGTGTGTTTCCTGTATGCAGCAAAATGTTGGGTCCTGTTTATGTATCCATTCTGATAGTCTATGTCTTTTATTTGGGGAATTGAGTCCATTGATATTGAGAGATATTAAAGAAAAATGAATGTTGTTTCCTGTTATTTTGTCATTGGCAGTGGAGTTATGTTTGTATAGCTACCTTCTTTCAGGGATAATGGAAGATTACTTTCTTGCTTTTTCTAGGTTGTAGTTTCCCTCCTTGTGTTGGAGTTTTCCCCCAATTATCATTTGAAGTGCTGGGTTTGTGGTAAGATATTGTGTAAATTTGGATTTGTCATGGAATATTTTGGTTTCTCCATCAATATTGATTGAGAGTTTTGCTGGGTATAGTAGTCTGGTCTGGCATTTGTGTTCTCTTAGGGTCTGTATGATATCAGTCCAGGATCTTCTGGCTTTTATGGTCTCTGGTGAGAAGTCTGGTGTAATTCTTATAGATCTGCCTTTATATGTTACTTTACCTTTTCCCCTTACTGCTTTTAGTATTTTTATTTGTTTTGTACATTTGATGTTTTGATTATTATGTAGTGGGAAGTATTTCTTTTCTGGTCTAAACTATTTGGATTTCTGTAGGCTTCTTCTATATTTATGGACATCTCTTTCTTTAGGTTAGGGAAGTTTTCCTCTATAATTTTGTTGAGAATATTTACTGGTCCTTTAAATTGGGAGTCTTCCCCCTCATCTATACCTATTATCCTTAGGTTTGGCCTTCTCATTGTGTCTTGGATTTCCTGTATGTTTTGGGTTAGTAGCTTTTTGTGTTTTGCATTTTCTTTGACAGTTGTGTCAATGTTTTCCATGGTATCTTCTACACATGAGATTCTCTCTTCTATCTCTTGTATTCTGTTGGTGATACTTGTGTCTATGACTCTTGATCTATTTTTTAGGTTTTCTATCTCCAGGGTAGTCTTTCTTTGTGATTTCTTTATTGTTTCTACTTCTGTTTTTAGATCTTGGATGGTTTTGTTTGATTCCTTCTCCTGTTTGGTTATTTTTTCTTGCAATTCCTTAAGGGATTTTTGTGTTTCCTCTTTAAGGGCTTCTATCTCTCTACTGGTGTTCTCCTTAAATTCTTTGAGGGTGTTATTTATGTCCTTCTTAAAGTCCTCTATCATCGTCATGAGAAGTGATTTTAATTCTGAGTCCTGCTTTTCCGGCATGAAGAGGTGTTCAGGGCTTGTTATAATGGGGCAACTGGGTTCTGATGATGCCATGTAACTTTGGATTCTGTTGCTTACGTTCCTGCGCTTGCCTTTTGCCATCTGGTTAACTCTAGTGCTGCCTGTACTTGCTGTCTCTGGCTGTAGCCTGCCTTTCCAGTTATCTTGCTTGTGTCTGATCTCCTCTGGGTCTAGATGTCTCTCTGATCTCTTCCAGCTGCTCTGAGTACTGTGGTACCTCTAGGGTGCCTCAGGATATGGTGCCTCCAAGGTAGCAGACCAGCTAGGTGTCTGCTGATCTGGGTGCAGTGTCTCCTCTAGGATGTCTCAGGATAAGGTGTCCCCTGCTCTGATTGCAGTGGTTCCTCTAGGATGTCTCGGGATATGTTGTCTGTTGCTCTGAGTTCAGTTGTTCCTCTGCCACTCTGGGTTCAGTGGTACCTCTGCTGCTCTGGACCCAGAGGACCCTCTATCACTCTGAGGTCAGTGGACCATCTAGGTTGTCTCCAGAGGAGTCCGAGGTCGACACAGTAGTGGGCCTGGGCATGAGTCTGCACCAGGTCTCGGATCCAGGAAAAGTGTGGAAGGGGAGAGCCACTCCACAGGGGTGGGAGGTTGGGTTTCTGCTAGAATCTGAGTGCTCCCCACTCTCAGCTATGGGTGTAGGGCCCTATGTGGGTCTTATTTTCCTCTCTGGGATCAGTGGACCCTCTATGATATCTTGGGAGTAGTCCGGGGTCGACTCAGGGGTGGACTGGGGCACGGGTCTGTTAATTTTCTTTAACATTTCCTTTTATTGAGTTTGATAGCTTGTAATTGTATACATTTATAAGGTATAATATGATATTCTGAGCATTTTGTGGTAAGATATTTAGAATTTCATTTCATATGTTTCAAAGAACAATAATTGGAATTCTGCTACTGTACTGTTTCCATAACTTCTTATTTTCCTGTGGAACTAAAATTACTGTCTCCTGACTATCTCATGCTCACATCAATGTGTCAATGACAATTAGGACATATTATCATCATGACTAAGTTTTGGGAGAGGAAATGTCCATGGTTCAGAATAGCATATGAATGGTGAAGCAAAACTTTGCCTTTTTTTTCTCAGTCAAATCTCCACAGATGTCATTGTTACAAAATGACTTGGAATTAAGAGAAGAAATCGTTCTGGGTATGAGAAGAATTTGTACTCCATCTCCCTAACACATCTGAAACTATCTGATTAAGTAACTTACTCTAAGCCTCCCACATAGGAATATAAATTCTCTTCTTGATAATCTTCTGTCACCTTGGTGACCTTTGGACTGATTCTAGTAGGTGTTTTATGTGTATTTTTTAAGCAACTCATAAACTCAAGAGCCAATTGTTGTACAACAGAAAACCAGAATTGTGTTCCAGCTTCTTAAATCCACCACTGCACAGCTATTGAAAATTCATTTATTTTTCTGAGCTTCAGATTTTTCTCACATGTAAAATGAGATGCTATGTTATAAACACTTCACATAATTTAACATTCAAAATTACTATCACAACAGATGCAGTTTTCAAAGGACACGCTCACGTAAAGAGGCGGGGCCAACTTTCAAAGAGGCAAGAAGCAAGTGCTGGAACTCCTCCTGTTGACAAACATGATCCAAAGAATGACTGGAAAGTGAGATAAAACTTCTGTTTGAGATACTGAATCCAAAGCTGTGAAGCTGAGTACTGAATCTGCTATTAAAAAAAAATTCCCACGGAAATGGACTATTCCTTCAAACGATAATCTGTACAAGAAACAGTATTACAGTCTCTCTTGAAACAAGAAAATGAGAACTACTAAATAGAACTTAAAAGTTCTATTATCAATTTTTAAAAATATTAAAGAAAGGCAAGCTGAATGTAAAACAGTACACACCACAGGAGAGCCACATGAAATTGCCATCATTTATGTTGGTTTGTCAGCCTCTGTTGTCATTAGCAGGTCTTAGCTAGGCAGTAATATTGTTAAGGCACGGCTTTTTATCATACATAGAAGGCAATATCTCATGTCACACTCCCTGGTCCTTTGGCTCTTACCATCTCGCTAACCTTCTTCTGCAATATTCCCTGAGCCTTAGGAAGAGATAGTTGTATTTCCTTGTGCTGTAAACATTTATAAGCTACTTTTCTAGTATATTTGAAATATAAAATATCTCATTATGTATTATGTTCACCAGGCTGTGAGGTTGGTCACTGAAGACAACTCCTCCATTTTAACTGCACCTATTCACTCAGGTGCAGTTTGTTTAATTTTTTATTTTTATTACATATCCCTTTCTTTCCCAAACCATTGGATGCACCATTTATTCTCTTCTCAAATAAAGTTAAATTTCTATTCAGTAATAGCAAGTGATTAGCAATCTATGTAAAATATTAACATTTTTGAAAACACAAAAAATATAAAATGCCAGGGACATATCTGTTGAAAACTGTTCCTGTCTTATAATTGAAAAGTTTTGGTGAGGTTAATTTAATGGTGATATCATTAAATGAGAATGTTTCATTTGTGTGTAATAGTATTTATTATTGCCAATATATCATTTTTTTCAATTTGCTGGAGTCATTTAGTGCTCTCTGAAGTGATCTCTCAGAACTGTTGTTTTTAGAAATTGACAATCTGTTCAAACAGTTATATTGGAATATAAAGGTTCTACAATAGTCTAAACAACACTGATAAAAGAAGAAAGTCTTAAATTGTCAATGTTTATAAATGCAAATCCATAGTAAATGAGAGGGTGTGGAGCTAGAATAACGATGAATAAGTAGATCAAAGAGACAGTCTAATAATAGATCTATGCACATAAAGGTATCTCTTTGCAATAGTAATTCAGAGAAATAAAGTCAATCCAGTAAATGTTGGAAAATATATTCATATAGGTTTAAACAATGAGTTAAATTCACAACTAAAACTTAAAACTGTAACATTTTAGTACAAATATAAAACAGAACTTCCATTTGACTTATACTAAGTCTCTCAAAAGTTCAGAAGAAAAAACTGTCAAGTGACCATAAATGTACAACAGTTTTGAAGAGATGCTTCATCTAGAGAGTATACATGTATGGCAAGTCCCTGAAATTTACAGGAATGACTCTCAGAATTATTTTCCTAACTGAAAGAAGTTGACCAAGATTACATCCTATTTGATTCTACTAACAAAAGTTCTTAAAAGTTCAAACTTTTAATCATATAAAGTAAATTAATGGTTGGGTGCAGCTTACAGAGCATAAAATGAAACTTTTAAGACAATGGACATGTTAATTCGTTGCTGTTGCTTTAACGGGTATACAAAGTTTTGAATTTTTCAAATTGCATATTTGAAGTATGCATATATTGCCACAGATCAATTTTATCACAATAATGTTACTGAAGCATGCTTTTATACAGACTCCATTCCACTATTTCTTCTTGGTTTGTTAAGTAGCTTGCATGATTTTTTTTTTTTTTATCATTTTAAAGAATAAAACACAAGCAGGTGTCATGGTATAAATGTCCAGTACTTAAGATAGAAAGTGCATACAGGGCATAATTAGAATTCTTAGATGCTTTCCTGTGTAGTCCTACAAGTCTTTTAGGTCTCATATTAAATCTATCTAAAGTTTAAAAGAAGATTTTTCATATATATATATATTTCCTGACAGCAATCTAATTTTGGTATGGGTCTAACCTAGGTTGTGAAATGACTAAGCTTTCAACCCCAGAAATACAGGTCCTCTATATTTCATTTAGAGCAGCAGCTCTCAAGAAACTGTGGGTAAAGACCCCTTTGGGGCTCACATATTAGATATACTGCATATCAAATTTATAACAGTAAATTACAGTTATGAAGTAGCAGAAAAATAATTGTGTGGTTGTGTGGTCACCACAGCATAAGGAACTGTAGTAAAGAGTCACAGCATTAGGAAGATTCAGAACCACTGCTCTAGAGTCTGATTATGATACAATCAGGTGATAACTTTCAATATTTCACAAAGAAATACAGCACCAGTATCTGCCATTTCAGTGGACATTAATGTTTTTTTTTTTTTTTTTTTTACTTTCCAAATTATGAAAGAATATTAGTGCTGTCAAAAGTTTCATCCATTAATTTGAAAAAAAGCAGTTGTTTTAGGATGGAATGTTCTATAGATGTCAGTTAAGTTCAATTGGTTCATAACTTCTGTTATAGTTTCATTGTTTCTCTGTTTAGTTTCTGTTTCCATGATATGTCCATTGCTGAGAGTGGGGGGTTGAAATCCCCCACTATTATTTTTCTGCTACATATATTATTTTTACTTTAATTCCTCTATTTTCCTCCAAACTTACTTCACATCTCCCATAGTGGAAAATTCATAAAAAATAGACCCTGCTTTCGAGAATGACTAAGAAAACTTCTAATCCTTTCTTCTTTGAAATACATACAGATCCCAATATTCAGTTATACCTGGAAATGTAGAAAGAGTCAAGTATCTCCAGCTGGAGAAAAGGACTCATTCTGAGTGGGGAATGGGTGGTGCCAAGCTGCTTGTAGAGGTTAGCACCCATCCATAGTAAGATTCTCCATATCAAAAAGTAGTTTATACAAGCTGGTAAAGGAGAAAAATGATAATTTAATTATTTATTTTTATTATGACTGCTTTTCTAGGAAACAGGTCCACTTGCTGAGCCTCACCGGTTCTGGCCCAGAGACTGTGTCCTAATAAAGACACCACCAGGGGACACTACAACCTCATTGGAAAGGTCCCTATATCATCATCCTGACCACACCTACCACAGAGAAGACAAGACTGCAGAATGAATTGTAGTTAAAGAATCGGTGGCCAAAGTTAAAAATGGCCTAGCCAAAAAAACCACAAACAAACAAACAAACAAACAAACAAGAGACACAAGGTTGATTTGAATCATGGTTCAACAGCTCCCCGTGGCCGATCACCCTGATATCCATCCGACTGGGGTCCTTGCGCATTTAACTTCTGCTTCTCACCTTTGGCCCCTACATTTTAAACAAATTGGTTCAGTTCATGAAAGAAAGACTTGGGACTATTCAGCTTATGGTAATAAAAAAATCACTACCAGGATTAGTCTGGTGGTTCCAGATGTACTTTTAGACCATTTATGATTGTTTATGGTTTTGCTTCATAGCACCCACCTGTTAGCTTAAAGGACAACATATGTCATAACAGTCATCCAATTAGATGCTTGCCAGGCTAGAAACCCTCTTGCTTGCTTGCTATTTTCTATAAAGTTTTGTCCTGTTTTGGGCTTGGGACTACACCCTCCCACCTTGCTGAGTCAGTGTTGAAGGTGTGCCCAAGCTTGAGCTTGAATAAAAAGATCCTAGTGCAATTGCTTTGGAATCAGTGTGTTGATGGTCTTATGGGGTTCATGAACATTTTTTGAATGGGTACAACAGTTTCTCCAGTTTACAAAAGTAGGCTTTATTGGGTTGCCAGATATCCCTTGTTTTAAAAGCTAAGATGGAGAGCTAGAGAATGGGATGCCATTCTAGCAATTTCCTCATGATTTTAAAGAACTACTGACTTCTGATGACCTTTTAATCATTCTGTATCTGCATTTGTATCATCTGGTTAGCTATATGTCCTTTTATTTTTCCTTCTTTCTTTTCAAAATACATGTCCAAAATGACCTAGTTTTTAATGCATGATAAAATTACATTAATGAACTGGAAAAATTGACTTTGCTGGAAGAAATGCTGAATAGTTATTGGATGATACGTTTCAAACTGCTACATATGTTTGTTGATTATATTTTCTTTTTCAGTCAATATATGACTGACTCTGAATGAATACTTTATGTGGGGCTTGATTATTAATCTATACACTCAAATGAACTCATAATGAAAGTGTCTATTAGAATTAAGGCCCATAATCCAAGATTTTGAAAGATTTATGGAATAGAAAGCAGCTCAAAGTCATCCTTAGGTACATAGTGAGTTGGAGATCAACCTTGAAAACATGATATCCCTTCTCAGTTGAGGGGAGAGAGAGGGAAGGGAAAGAAAGGGAGAGGGAAGGAGAGGTCATAGAACAAAATGGATGTAATACATATCTACAGAAAGTACCATCCAAACACTTGAGATTACCTGTTTGTGATGGCTACTCCTGGTTGTCAACTTGATTATATCTGGAATGAACTATAGTCCAGAAATGGAGGGCACACCTGTGAGAGGCCAAACCTACTCCATCTCGAGACTGGTCTTTATCAAAAAAAAAAAAAAAAAAAGCCTGGGAACTTGACCTACAGCAGAACCCAAGCTACACCTACATATCAGGAAAGAGCCCATGGCTTCTCCTTGGCTAGAGTTACTCCCTAGCTATTTCCTAGCAATAATTAATCAAAGATTAGTCTGATTATCTCAGATGTACTTTCATACAGTTTGTGATTTTATACGGCCTTGCTTCAAAGCACTCACCAGTTGATTTATAGTGATTTTATTAGATGCTTGCCAGACTAGACACCCCCTCACTTGCTCCTATTTTTCTATAAGAATTTGTCCTGCTGAGGGTTCGAGGCTGCTCCATCTTCCCTTCCTGTCCTACTGTGTCAGGCTTGGGTTGAAGGAGAGCCCAAGCATGAGCTTGTGATAAAGAGACCCTAATGCTATTATATTAGAGACAGCTCTTTGGTGGTTTTTGGGGTTCCTGGTACAACAGATCCAATATCTTGAGGCTGGCTTCTCACCTGGATCTTGACATGGAGATCTTGAGACATTGTGGCCATGAAAAGCTTAGGCCCAGGCAAGGTAGTATATGCCTTTAAATCAGAAGACTGAAGCAAGCAGATTTCTGAGTTTAAGGCCAATCTGGGACAAAGAAAGTTCCAGATGTAGGTGTGGTGGTAAACATCTTTAAGCTGAGCCACACCTTCTGAAGGCCTACATAAGGACATTGGAAGAAGGAAGAATCACTCTTCACCTGCTTGCACTTGCCACCATATTTGTCGGAAACTCCTCTTCAGGATATCAGCTGATACAGAGGGCCAAGGTGAAGCAATTAGCATGGTGGACTGAGCTACTAGTAGACTTTTATATTTCCCATTTAGTTGCCCACTGTTTAGTTACTTGGACTAAAGACTGTAAGTCATTACAATAAATTTCCTTAATGTGGATAGACACTCCATAAGTTCTGTGACTCCAGAGAACTCTGACAAATACACTGTTCTTCTCAGTAGTCCTTTGAACATTCTCTATAACATATATTTCATTATGGTATAATGCAAGCATCAACAAGTATAAGAAAATTTACTAACTTAATGCCTTTTATCTGACCACAATAAAATAAAACAACAGAATCAATAGCAAAATAAGCTGCACAAACTACACAGACTCATAAAGATTAAGCAGTTTAGAATAGGAAGATGAATAGATCAATGAGAAAACCAAGAAGATTTAAAGATGCCTAGAAATGAATAACAATGGAAACAGAACAGACCTAAAGCTATAGGATACAGAGAAGGCAGACCTAAGAGTTGTGAAACATGGCTAACATTGTGTCCACTGAAATTAAAAAAGAGAAACATTCCTAAGCTAGGGAGAACACTATCAAACTAAAATTTAAATTAGTAGATAGACAGCATAATTAAGACCAGGAAAAAAAATCTTAATGAAATAGAAACAACAAAACATAAAGCTTAACAAAAGTTGGTCTTTTTAAGCATGATCACCAACCTTTGATCAAACTAACAACAATATCTGGAATTTCCTTATCCACCTTGTTGTTATTCTTCGACCTCAGTTTCTCCTGAGAGTTATAACAGTTTCCAGAAATATTTTTAGGTGAAAAGAATTGTAATATATACGAAGGGATTGCTTCTTCTGTGGGAACGAAGAGCATTGATCCTGACTAGAAGGAATGCAACACTCCCTTTTTTGTTTATGGGTTGAATGGAAGTGTCCATTTCAGGATTTAAATCTTTCTGGGTCTTCAACCAATTGGTAGATTTAGAATATCAGCATCTTTACTCATAGCAATAGTTGGATCCTGGAAGACACAGGTTAAATCATTAGATTAGGGTTATTAGGTAAGTGAATTGCACCCACCTGCCCTGTTATTTCTCATAGTCTACTTCCTATGGATCCAAAAAGATAGCTTACCCATTACTCAACATATGCCAGAATTTAGATTTCATCACAGTTTAATAATCTTCTTATAAAAATCTTCATTTTTGTGGAAGGCCAGCTTTGATACCACAAGGTAAACTGAGGAGCGCTGAGTGTGGAGTCTGTGATTGGGGGCAGGTATTGATAGCAACTGACAGGGGTGGCTTTTGCTGGCAGCCAGTTTCAAGAGAAAATGAGGAAATCTCTGTCTGTCTGTCTGTCTGTCTGTCTGTCTGTCTGTCTGTAACATACACAAACACACTGAGTGGATGACATAAGACAAGCTCCAACAACTTCACACACATACATACATACATACATACATACATACATACATACATACATACTGGATGGATGAAGCAAAGCTCCAACACTTTTTTTTCCTCTAAGCATTTTTATACCATCTAAGACAAAGTTCTTTATGTAGAAAAAAAAAGATTACTTCATAGCTATAAGTTACATATTCTCTAAAAATAATCACCATGAAAACATACTCTTCAAACACAGATTAAAATCATTACACAAACAAAAATTAAAACAAGACTATTGATTATGTATTCTTTGTAAACTCATACCTAACTAAACATTTCCCCAACTATTTTTCTCTCAAGTTCAACATAACCTCAAAGCAATAATTCTTTTGTCATTGATTAACACAGCTTAAGTTTTCCAGGGTATAATAGTAGCAAGTTTTTTCTTATTCTGAGCTTATGACAATTTGTATTTACCAAGAAACAAAATCATCATATCTATCCTATCTTATTTTTTAAAGTCTTTTTTAGCTAAACTGGTTAATAATCTATTCTCTATTCTTCTAGTCATAATTGTTTACTCTTTATTTATAACCCTATCTTTTCATGGCACACACTGAAAGCTGTAGCTATATAGATAGATCACAAGATCTAGGAACTCAGACCCAACCTAGAATAAATGTTTTCCATAATCACTATCTTTTCCCAAGCCTCTTTCCCAATTGTTCTCTTCCAAGTACAATTCTGTGCTTGGAACACATGAATGTTCACTGTACTCCTTTTTAAATCTATGTAGCCCTCACCACCCCACAAGAGAGGAGCACAGTCTGTTCTCAATTCTAACTTTATTATATGTTTCTGGCAAAACAACTTAAACTGTCTCTGTAGAGGCTTTTTATCAATTACTCTAATTTGATAAAACTATTTTGAATCATCAGGAATTCTGGAAAATCATTAATCCATCCAAACAACATTATTTTATGAAAGTTCATATACATATTGATCTATAGTAAAATTGTCCAATATTGTGGGTTATTTCCACTACTCCTCCTCCTGCATGGTGTCCTCTACATTTAAAAATATTTCCCAACATTTTGTAAGTTATAAGTAAAAAGCACCATGTATAATTAAATACTTCATAACCTTACCTGGCAGTGGTGCCAATATTGTGGGAGTATTCACTAAAGAAGACTACTGGCACACACAGTAAAGTCAATAGAAAGTCTTTATTAGCCAGAAGGTAAATACACTGGATGTTCCTGATCCAAGCCTTTCTCTGGGTTGATATGCTTCAGTTAACAAGAACAGCCAGAAGCAGAACTACAGAAGTCAAAAAGAAAGTTTAAAGCATTTAGAGACTTTCTCAGAACTAAAATCTTTGATGGACTAGGTCTTTGTTTTAGTTTTACTAGATAGTGCTGTCTATGTGCTGAGTTTTACAGCCTGAATAGTGTTTCCATTATGGAATCAGTTGTTCTACATTCTGGGGACATACTCATGTCTGGAGCCGTGTTACACAAACATTATCTAAGATCATCTGAAAGATCATTTGTACAAGTCTGCCAAGGCTTGGTTGTACCCCAAACAACTAGAATGCCCCTCCATAATGCCTGTTGTAATACCAACATTTCTGATTGATATTTCTAAATTTAAAATTCTTAAATGCAGAACAAAGCTTGAAGCTCAGTCATGATCGTTCTAATACTGAAAGCTGTTTGTAGTCCACTAAAGAGTATTTGGGTGTACTTGTGTCATCTTTCTCTTTTTGATAGGAAGGTGAGGAAAGATGCCATGTTGGGTAATATACCTATATAGTACCTATATAAAGACTATATAATATAGTTTTGAAATTTACTTAGAAGATTTAGAAAGTAGACACAGTACTATATTGACCTTTTCATCTCCAGGGTAGGATAGATAATATTATTATTCCATATAAGGAGAAGTCTACATGGTCTTGTAGTTTTGTAGCAGCTGTTCAGATGCTGGATCTACATATACTCATAAAACATTACTATGGAAGTTCTGAGGTAAAGAGAGATTTTATGTTTTGAACAGTACCATAAAAAATAGTCATTTCCAAACCAAATTGTGATCTATGCATACTGTGAAGAGACTTAGAGGCCAATTTTTCATACTTTTTTTTATTTATATAACACCCCAATTCTACCCTTTCCTCCCACCTCTCCTCCCTGTTTAACCTTTATAAATCCCTCGCCTTCTTACCCCCTCCTTTTCTCCTCAGAGAAGGGGAAGCCCCCACTTGAATACAACTGCAAACTCAGACATCTAGTCTCAGCAAGACTAAGCACCTGAAAGGCCATTTTTTTGGGGGGGGAAGGGGTTAATATACATTAGAAGATTGAATTGTTGGAAAGAGGTTTGAGTAGCACTTGCTGTGATTTTATTGCAAGAAAAAAACTATTCTGAGAGAGATGTGTAAAAATCTTGTTTCCAGTACTATTTGTTAACAGTGTTTACTAAGGGAATAATTAAGTGCACACTGACACATCACAGGGCGTCACAGGTAGCATCCTTGTGAATGTCTAGTCCCACAACAATGAAATAAACTCAACTTCTCCCCAAGCCAAGTAGTCCTTTGCTTAAGCACATCACCTGAAGAAAAACTGCCAGTTTGAGTACTTGAGCTGCTCTCTACCTGACTTATGATGGTTTCATTGTTCAGGTTACATCTAAAGCCTGGGTATAAGGTTTCAGTGAGTATCATGTCTTCTTTATAGATTAAGTGTCTTCTAAGGGATAGAAGTTCCTGGTGAACGTTTTGCTAATTTAGGCAAAACTAAAAGAAATTGCTGAAATCATTTACTGTGTTTCAAATAGGAAATAGTTAATGCCTCATTTCTGAAGAAAAGGGAAGAAAAAATCCTAAAGAATTGATTTATTTTTATTTTTCAGTGAGTGTACAAACTCAAATACTGCTACAGTTCTTAAACAAGAGAACCACTCTCATGATTTGATATGTAGTTTTTCCAAAAAGTATGCTAAAGTCTCCATTCTGCCTATTCACAAGTTAATATGCTAACGTCAAGCCCTTTTTTTCTGAAACAAATGAATAAAAGGGCTTTGGGAGATTATGCATCTACTTTCTGTGCCAGTTTTCAGAATCTGATGTATTTATCTAATGGCTTGTTTCAAATGGCTATCCCAGTGGAGGGTCTCATGGTCTAGGACCTGAGATAGCCTCATCGAGAGATTTATTTCTTATCTGATCTAAGTCTTTAGACAGACAAGATTCAGTCATCCACCAAAATGATTGAAGTTGTTCCTTTTTATTTGATAGAATTGTTTTAATTATGGATCTAAATAGAGGTGGGGAAAATTGTTCTACACCAGGAGTCAAAATGTTTCCTAAACAATTCTGAATTGTATGGTCTTTTTCTTGGAGACTCAGCAGCATCAAGAGGATAGAAAGTTCGGGATTGTGACAATGTTTTAGTCTGTACTTTCCATGATAGGATTACATGTCAAAATATCTTCTATATATTGTAGAATGGCCTCCCCCTGAAAACCAGTTCTCTAAGATTTTTTTACTATGGTGCTAGACAAAGGTGAATGCTGTCACTGAGACTTTGCATGCAGAATGTCCAAGTGTGTGGCTGGTGAAGTTCAGGAATTGGGTCTTCCCATTCAAAGTGCAACAAGCGTCAAGATCAGGGTGGAGAGGAATCCAAAAAGTACATCTTTGTACTTTTGTTTGTGTATGATAGGCCCAGGGATTGGCACTATTAGAAAGTGTGACCTTGTTGGAGTAGGTGTGTCACTGTGGGCATGGCCTTAAGACCCTCACCCTAACTACCTGGGAGTCAGTATTCTGCTAGCAGCTTTCAGATGAAGATGTAAAACTCTCAGCTCCTCTGGCACCATGTCTGCCTGGATGCTGCCATGCCTTGATGAAAATGGACTGAACCTCTGAACCTGTAAGCCAGCCTCAATTGTATGTTGTTCTTATAAAAATATCTTGATCATAGTATTTGTTCACAGCAGTAAAATCCTAACTAAGACACACCATATGCCCTTTAGTAGACTTTATGGGCCTGAGATGGAAATGTACATGCATTAACCATCAGAAGTTGTAGCAAGATTACTGCATTATTGATAAACTCAAGGTCCAGCAGCACCTTGTGGTTTTCTTCATTTGGTGAGGTTATTGGAATGACTTGTGGTGTTACAAGAACATACTTTAGAAAAATTTCAATGGAAGTGGCTATCTTAATTTAGAGTCACTTTTTAAAAAGCATATCATTATCTGGTATTGTGTATATAAATGGATATGTATATGGCATGGCACAGGTGAGAATATGAGTTTTGAGATTTGATTCTCTTTTTGAAAAGTTTGGGTTCCAGGGATTAGGGTTCTCAAGGTTAGTAGTGGTAACCTCTTTTTGTTTAGTTTCTTTGTAACAAAATTATCCCAACTGCTGACGTTATGTCATCTAATGACTAGTCAAAGGAAACTGAAGGGGAGTTTCCAGATTAGTGCATCCCCTCTCTGCCTTTTCCAGGCCCTCAAAGAAACCAGGCAGTTAGTCAATCTATTCTCCTTTCTGTTTCAGGACCACCAAGTGTATGTACAAAAATCATTGGAAACACTGGTTTGTGATTTAAATATGTTTTAGGCTACTGTTGATTCAGCTAGAATTTAAACTATCACCATGGTATGTCCTCTACAAGTCTGCTGCTCACAAAAGTGGATTAGCAAGAACATTGGGGCAGGATGTATGCTAGGTTTTTATTCTGAGTTGATGAATGTAAGTTTCCACTTGGATGGAAGGGAATTCTGGGAGTTGGAAGCCCAGAAACCATATAGCTCTGAGGGAGAATGTATCCTAGTGGAACAGCATTGTGAAATATGGGAACTCAGGAACCACACAGCTCTGAGATACAACAGTGGCCCAAGGGAAGGACACTCTAAGACATGGGAGTTCAGGAACAACAAGCTCCGAGAGCCTCAGCCCCACTCTAAATTTCTACTTTTTTTCTCTTCTCTTCCTTGCTTCTTGGATTCTTTCAACGAGACAGTCATATCAGGCAGCAAATATTATAAATGATTCATTGGAAGGTCCAGGGAGAGGAGGGAGAAATCTAGGAGTGACTGCCACTGTTCTCAGGAACAGACAACAGGGAACTGAACAAAGTGTAGGGCTTAAATAGTGTTTCTTAGGGGGTGAACTTGTCATGGCAGAGATTTCTAGATTGAGGGTTGGTGGGATTTCAAGTCCTGAGCTCAGGGAGCTAAAGGATTAGTGAGTTTTTTCGTTCAGGGATTGGTGACTTTTTTTCCTGCTCAGAGATTGAAGCCTTTTTTTCACCCCCCGCCCCTTTTCTCATTGGGTTTATGGGTTAGAATGGGAAGTCCTTTCTTGTGCAGGTGGCTTTGCCTGAGCTGCCATCTCCATGGAGTTGCTCAGGAAGGCTGGAGAGAATGCACTGGCATTATGGATAGTTCCTGTGGGGCAGCTCCTGCTGTAGTATTTCATGAAGGCTGTACGCTGAGGCAGAAAAGGTGTTGCCACTGTGGATGGCTCTTGTTGTGGTATTTCATGAAGGTCACAGGATGAGGTAGGAAAGGAGATGCATCACTGTGGACAGTTCCTGCACTGGTTGAAGGCTGAAGAGGTGTAGTGGTGCCACCATTTTGACAGGAGCTGCCATTTTGACTGCTCCTGTGTAGCATCTGATGGCCTCAGTAGGCTGTTGTGGGAAGCAGTGTCCTGATTAGGTTCTACAGTGACTGTGTCTTTTCTCTTATTGTCTGTGGTTGTTCCTCTCAGTTTTTTTTTTTTTTTTTTTTTTTTTTTTTTTTTTTTTTTTTTGCAATTGGCTAATTTTAAAAGAATGGTTACAAAGGAAGTGAGGGAAAGTGGAAAGGACTTAATTCATGTATGGAGAAGGCAGAGTGTCTTTGTGTAAATAAATAAAAATTTTATCCATGTGGTAAGGATTAAAGCTTTTCCATTTAGATTTATCAAAGTGGGGTAGGTAAAAAGTGCTGAAGGAGATCAACACAACTAGTACTTTCTGATAATTAAAACGGTCTGGATACTGGTAAATATGTAAGTAAGTGCCCAGTTTTCAAATTTGTTTTGTCCATCTCATTAGTGTTTTAGCAAAATGTTGTAACTAATGTCTGTGAACATTCAGTAAAAGCATTTGCTTTGGTCTGTCTAAAGCTGTATTGTTAGATCATAAGCCTGGCATTTTAAGACGTTGGTTATGTTAAGAGTTTAGATCTACAATCTAGAGAAATCAGATCACACTTCTTAAGTTCTGGTCTCTACCTCCTGGGGACAGAATAAAGGTTTGTTAAAAAAAAAAAAGTGTCCTCCATTATCTCTGAATGTTCTTGCAGATAAAAGAGGAGCTTGTACAGAAACCTACTTCCTTATCTCTACCACTCCAAATAAATGGATGCCTACCAAAGCAACTGGTTTTGAGATTTGGCTAGGCTTCCCAAGTTCTGAATGAAACGGATGAAAGTGTGAGATATCTGGCTTTCATTCTCTAACTTTGATAATCTCACAAGCTCTCTTCCCATTCCTCTTCAACTAAAGGCTCCCTTGCTATGCTGACCATGGCATCTGTGTCTCTTACTTCTTGATCATCCATGAATTATGATTTCTTCCCTTCTATTTAAAACTTATCTTTACTTTAAGAAAAAGTGAGTTTCCTAGATCTTTGTCCTTCTTCCTAATGTGGTATATTGAATAAATAGTCTTTCTCAACTTTTTACTGTTGCTTCTTTAATTAATTAGCTTCTTTAATTAATAAACAGTTCTGGCTATACTTGGTTCATTGATACTTTTAAGGCCTAGTCTCTGCTCCTTGGTAACCATTTAAACACTTAATGTGTTAATGGAAATGTTCCTGGACTGTTGGAAAATAACTTGATACCTTTAGATTATCAAATGGCAGGAATGATATTTTTCCAACTACTATTTTTACTTGTAAATGACAATAGACCTGAAGGTTATTTAATTTATTATCTCTAATATCTCAAGAAAATAGGATATTGATTTGTAAAATAATATTTTATAATATATTGTATTAAATATATCTTTAAAATGTTCATGCATGATATATATGAATATATTGAACAATGATAAATGTATTATGTGGTTACTATTAAACTTTATTTACTTGTTTATTTATCATGCATGTGTGTGTATATTTGCATCACAGCATATTTATGGAGATTAGAAGACAGTTTGTTTGAGTCAGTTCTTTGCTTTCATCCTGTGATTATAGACTCTGGAAGTCAGATCATCAGGCTTTATGGTACAAGCCTTTGTCCTCTGGGCCTTCTCACTAGCCCTCATGTATATACACCCTGAAGAAGCAAATGTGTTAAATATAATAATATGTTAAGATATGTTATGTGTGTAATGATATGTTAAGATAATGATAATTTAGGCTCTGTGTCTAGTGCCAAACATAAGAGAGAAAACAGAACTGAGTTTGTCATTACTCTCTAGAAATGTAAATCTACTGTTTAAATTATTGGACTTTAATAAATGCAAATTCTCCAACATTTTGTGACTTTTTTCGGAAAAAATAGTTTTTGAAAAAAAAACCTTGATAACTTAGACTTTACAAAAAGAATCTCACTGGATATTAACTCCATATTTAGGTAACATGAAAATAAGGTAGATGAAATTCAGTGATATTTTAAATATGATATTCTAGGAATAAAATATGATTTAGGTAGAAACCCAACATTTATTCTCTTTAAAATTCATCTTACTGTGGTAAATGTTTACACCAAAAGTTAACATTTTGGACATAGTATAAATGTTATTTGAATGAACTAAAAAGAAAAGCAGCATTTAGTATAATTTGACTTTAAGATCCTCGCATAATTCAGAAAAGATCTGTGAGTTTAGGAAGTAAAAGGATGGTTCACAGGACAGTTGTGTGTTAAACTTTTGGTACACCTAGCCAAAAAGTTTCTGATGGAATCCTATCAGTCAGGGCTTCCCTGTAGCAGCACAATGAAGTGCATAATACTATCAGAGACCCTTTATTAGATTTATCACAATGACTGAAAATTTTCACAGTAGTAATCTCCAAACTAGAGAGCCATGGGAAGCAGACCCTGCTCAGCTCAAGAAATAAAGTAGCTCAGAGTGACAGACCAGCCAACGCTGCAACCCAGTCAAGCTGAAATCCTAAAGTCCCCCTAGCTTGCTGTTGGAGCAAGTGTCCATTGAAAGGCAATATGATGTCACGGATCATAACAGAATAAAATAGATCTGCTGAGAGAGGGGGGAAGGGAGGGAGAGAATATTTGCTTCTTTTTCACTCTACCAGCTCTTTCAGAAAGCTTATGGCATTGTCCACTTTGAGGATAGGACTTGCCACTCAGTTCACTGACCATTGAGTCCTTTTCTGGAAATGCTTCCAGAAACGCACTTAGACGTGTGATTTACCAAATAGTTTGACATTTCTCTATCTAGTCAAGTTTACAATCAGAATTAGTCTTACAAGGTTTGTATTTTGTGTTGCTTCTATTAGTAACTAACACAGGAGAGTTGGAGTTCCATCAAACACTGCTGATAACTTGCTGCCCCATAATGGTAGCCTCTTTAGCTATTGTCTTGTTTGTGAATTATAAAAAGATGTTAAACTGAGAAAGAGTAAACCTAGATCCTGCATTAACGCTGTACATAGCAGCCTGAAATTATTGTAGGTCTTAAATTAAGTTTAGAAAAAAAGGTGACAACCAGATGAGTTCCCCAAACTCCAGACTTCATCTCCTATTCCAAACTTCTAACAACAATTGCAGAAACCTGCAGCCATAAGCAACCACCAGCTAAGATCTCTATCCCAATTCTTTATCTGTTAGCCATTCTGGGCAGACTCAGCAGTGATGAACTTTGCCCTGCATCCTCTGCATTCAATTTCCAGAACCACAACTTGGTCTTTATTCTTGGAGGTTTGCTGTTGCTAGGTCAAACAGAGGCCTGTATCTCTGAAGGCCTGCCCATATCTGTGACAACTACCAGCCTGAATCCATAAGGGTCTATCAGCTTTGTTTATTTCTTTTGGAAGCTGCCACCAGGGACAACCAGATCTCCCTGAAATCTCAGAAGCCTGCTGACTTCAGGGACTACCAACTCTAACTGCAGCCTTAAAGACCTGTCCCCATCAGGGACTACCAGGCCTGCCAGTACTACAGACAACCAGATAGCTAAAGACACCAATAGGGCTTCACTATGGCACCAACAGAATCCAGCTACTCTATTACACAAGCCCTGAATATACTAACAAACCTGAATCATGATAAAATGATCTGAAATTTAATCTTATGAAGATGATGAAGACCTTTAAAGAGAAAATGAATAATTCTATTAAAGAAGTATAGAAAAATACAATCACAGGTGAAAGAAATGAATAAAATGTTGAAGATATGAAAATGAAAATGGAAGCAATAAAGAAAACATAATCTGAGTCAATCCTGGAGATAGAAAATCTAGGAAAGAGAATAGGAACTCCAGACACAAGTATCATGAACGGAATACAACAGATGGAAGAGAGAATCTCAGGCATAGAAGATACCATAGAAGAAATTGATACATTGGACAAAAAAATGCTAATGCTAAAAAGTTTCTAACACAAAGCATCCAGGAAATTTGGGACACTATGAAAAGACCAAACCTAAGAATTGTAGGAATAGAAAAAAAAGTCTTCCAACTCAAAAGTCCAGAAAATATCTTTAACAAAATCATAGAAGAAAATTTTCCTAAGAAAATGATACCCATAAACATACAAGAAGCTTACAGAGCACCAAATGGAGTGGACCAAAAAAAATATTCCTTCCACCATATTATAATCAAAACACTAAATATACAGAATAAAAATATTAAAAGCTACAAGGGATAATGTCCAGTAACATATAAAGACACACCTATTATGATTATGCCAGAATTCTCAATAGAGACTTTTAAAGCCACAAGGGTCTGGGCAGATTTCTTACAGTCTTTAAAAGATCACAGATGCTACTTCAGGCTTCTATACTTAGCAAAGCTTCTATCACCATAGACAGAGAAAACGTCATATTTTATGACAAAACCAAATTTAAACCAAATTTATTAATCCAGCCCTACAAAGGATACTAGAAGAAAAACTCCAACAAAAGGTTAACTATGCTTAAGAAAAACCAAGAAATAGATAATTCCATACCAGTAAAATCAAAAGAAGGGAAACACTCCCTCTCTCTCTCTCTCTCTCTCTCTCTCTCTCTCTCTCTCTCTCTCTCTCTCTCATGCACGCACACACACTACCACCACCAACTTCAATATAATAAGAACTAACAATCAATTAATATCATTCAACATTATTGATCTCAATTTCACAATAAAAATACAGACTATCAGAGTGGATGTTTAAACAGATCCATCATTCTGCTACATACAAAATGTAAATCTTAGCAACAAAGATAGATATTACCTCAGTGTAAAGGGCTGGATAAAAGATTTCCAAGCAAATGGAATCAAGAAACAAGCTAGCATTCTTGTTTTTAATGTCTAGTAAAATAGATTTTTTAACCAAAATAATCAAACCATATACAGAAGGACACTTCATACTCATCAAAGGAAAAATTCACCAAGATGATGTCTCAATTCTGAACATATATGCCCCAAATGAAAAAGAAACCAATATTTGTAAAAAAAAAAAAAGCATTACTACAGCTTAGATTGCACATTGAACCAGACACATTAATAGTGGGAGGCTTCAGCACTCCACTCTTATCAATGGGCAGGCCATTGAGACAGAAACTAAACACAAATAATGAAACTAACAGACATTATGACTCAAATAGACCTAACAGATATATACAGAACATTTCACCTAAACACAAAAGATGTTATCTTCTTCTGAACACTTCATGGAACCTTCTCCAAAATTGAGCATATTTTTGAACACAAAGCAAACTTCAACAGATAAAAGAAAATTGAAATAACTCCTTAAATTCTATCAGACCACCATGAAATTAAAGCTGGAGCTCAACAATGATAGGAACAACAGAAAACCTACATACTCATGGAAACTGAACATCTTTCTCTCAATGATCACTGGATCAGGGAAGAAATAAAGAAGGAAATAAAAGACTTTCTATGAAGGTATAATAATCACAGACTTATAGAAAACAATGAAGACAGTAATAAGCAGAAAGTCCATTGCACTAAGTGCCTTCATAATGAAATTGGAGAGTTCTCATACTAACAATATAAAAATACACCTGAAATATCTAGAAAAAAAAGAGAAGAAAATATACCCAACAGGAATAGACAGAAATAACAGAAAATGATCAAACTCAGGACTGAAATCGTAAACTTAGAAACAAACAGAAGAATACAAAGAATCAATGAAATCAAGAGATGATTCTTTGAGAAAATCAACACAATATACAAACCTTTAGCCCAATTAACTAAAAGGCAGAGAGAAAGTACCAAGTTAACAACATGAGAAATGAAAAGGGAGAAATAACAGTGGACACTGAAGAAATTCAAAGAATCATTAGATCATACTTCAAAATTCTGTACTCTACAAATCTGGAAAATCTAAATTAAAGGGATGTTTTCTAGAGAAATTTAAAAAAAAGCCCAAGGACAGATAATTTTAGCACAGAATTCTACCATACTTTTATAGAAGAACTAATACCAGTACCCCTTAAATTATTTCATAAAATAGAAATGGAAGGAACATTGCTAAACTTATTCTATGCCGGGGGTTGTTCTACCTTAGGGGAATGAGCCAAGGTGGGGCACAGTGATGGACGAGTGCCAAAAGACTAATTATCTCTGGCCTTGTAACTTTCTCTAACTGTATTGGATGCTATTAGCTGATGGATTCTGGAGACAACAACTTCTTGTTTATTCTGTCTGAAGTTCACTGGGTTCTTTTTCTTCAACTCTCTGTGGCATCTTTTCTTTTTATCACTCTGTGCTTTATTTTTACTTTGTAAATCTCTGTGCTTTATTAAATTTTATGATTTCTGTGCTTTACTAAATGCTGTATCATTATTTTATAACTGTTACTGTTCTGTGCTTCATTAAGTGCTGAAAACAGCTCATTATTAACTCTTTATAATTGTTCCATGTTTCATTAAGTGCTGAAAACTTAACTCTTTATTAATTCTTTATTTCTGCTCTGTGCTTCATTAAGTGATGGAGAGACAACTCTTTATTAACTCTTTATTAGGGTTCTGTTTTAGAGTTCTGTGCAAAAAACTTAACTCTATATTACTTGTGCTTAAATATGGGCTACTATCTGGTGATTAACACATGCTGTTTAGCTGTGGGGAATTAGGTAAAGGATTTTTTTTGTAGCAATCACTTCTCTGGCCAGGCAAACAGAAGCTTCTTGCTGGCTAAGCTGGTTAACTCTTTGTGAATCTGAAAGGAAAAAAAAGAAAAGAATTAAAATCATGTACACATGCAAATATGCACAGACATATATATGTTCATACACATACAATCTGGTAGGGCCTGACCATCTGTCTCAGTCAATTCCACAAGTATTCATACATACTTACATACATACATGTATACTTACATATATACAAACAAACAAAATCAAACATACATTTAGATGGATAGATAGAGTAGACCTTCTCAAGTGAAGACTTCATCTTTATTTCTTTTCTCTGGCCTTTTTATAGACAAAAGTTTAAGAAAGTTTCCTCATAGATAAAATATTACACAAAATGGAGTTACAAAGATGATGATATTAAGTTCAAAACAGTGTTTCATTATATAGGCTCATTATAAGTTCAAAGCAACAGTTTTAACATGGCCTTGTCTTATAGTGCACTCCTGTGGCTTTATCCTTGGATCTGAACACATTTCCTTGAACACAAATTTTTCCTAAGCCTATGTCTCTTTTTAGTGTAATTGTGAAAGCTTATTGTATTCCTCATTATGCAACCTTTACTTTTATGAGGGCTGGGCGTATTTTGTTCTAGATTCTAACTTTATTACATCTTTCTAGCAAAACAATTAAAAACATCTCTTAAAACTTTCTATGATTATTTGAATCAACCAGAAACTCTATAAAATCATTAATTCATCTAAATAGCTTTAATTCATGAAAGTTCATCATCTTATGTTGTTTTGCAGGAAATCTGCTCAATTGAATGGGCTAATGCCCAGGTATTATTATATTAATTTAATAATGCCAAGAAAGGCATATCAGCTACAAAAAGTAACCCTGAGATGCAGTCTCTTTGGGACCTTGCCTCATAGAACTCACCTATTACAGACCATGGAAAAATGGTGGGCCACCTCCAGGAAGGCCATCTGTTAACCTTAACCTTTCCTGAATGGTTCCTGACAATTCTATGAGGCCAGAGTCACTCTGATACCTAAACCACACAAAGACTCAACAAAGAAAGACCAATTTTTTTTTATAA
This sequence comes from Rhabdomys dilectus, assembly GCA_019844195.1. Classification (NCBI taxonomy): domain Eukaryota; kingdom Metazoa; phylum Chordata; class Mammalia; order Rodentia; family Muridae; genus Rhabdomys; species Rhabdomys dilectus. Next base: position 282,879 of record JADRCG010010557.1, on the reverse strand, counting down.
ACATTGATGCAAAAAAAAAATCAATAAAATACTCCCAAACTGAATCCAAGAACACATCAAAGAAATCATGTACCAGGATCAAGTAGGCTTCATCCCAGGAATGCAGGGATCAAGTATTGACAAAAGGGACCTCATAAAATTGTAAAGCTTCTGTAAAGCAAAGGACACTGTCAATAGGACAAAATAGCAACCAACAGATTGGGAAAAGATCTTTACCAATCCTACATCTGATAGAGAGATAATAACCAATATACACAAAGAGCTCAAGAAATTAGACTTCAGAGAACCAAATAATCCAATTAGAAAATGAGGTACAGGGTTAAAGAATTCTCAACTGAGGAAATGCTAATGGCTGAGAAGCATCTAAAGAAATGTTCACATGAAGCTCATAAAGAAGGAAGACTAAAGTGTGGTTGCTTTGGTCCTTCTTAGAAGGAATAACAAAATACTCATGGGAGCAAATATGGGGACAAAGTTTGGGACAGAAACTGAAGGAGGAGCCATCTGGAGACTGTTCCACTGGGTATCCATGAATGTGCAGTCACCAAAGGCAGAAGCTGATGGGATGCCAGGAAGTACATGCTGACAGAAGCTTGATATACCTGTCTCCTTAGATGTCTGTTAGAGCCTGACGTATACAGAAGTGGATGCTCACAGCTATCCATTGAACTGATCACAGGATTCCCAATGGAGGAGTTGGAGAGAAGACTGAAGGAGCTGAAGGTGTTTAAGGCCCCATGGGACGAGCAACAATACCAACCAACCAACCAAACAACCAACCAACCAACCAACCAACCAGAGCTCCTAAGGTCTATACCACCAGTCTGGGAGCACACAGGGAGAGACTGATGGCTCCAACTGTATATGTAGGGGAGGATGGCCTTGTGGGGCATAGGTGAAAGAAGAGGTCTTTGGTCCCGTGAATGGTGGATGCCCCAGTGTGGGGGAATTCTAGGGCAAGGAGGTGTGTGTGTGTGTGGGGGTGGGGTGGGCGTGTGTGTGTGTGTGTGTGGGGGTGGGTGGGTGAGGGCACATTCTCACAGAAACAGGAGGAGAAGAGATGGGATAGGGGGTGATGAAAAATTGGGATAACATCTGAAATGTAAAAATTATTGAAAATTATAAATATAAAAATGATATATACCATACATGTCAAAATCTGTAAGATTTTTGAATATTTTATCATAAAGAACTCATAAGTATATAAACATTACTTTGTTACTTAAAAATTATGCCATATGTACATGAATAAAATCATATAAGTGTATCAAAACTATACATGAAACAATTTCATGTATCAAATACTTAAAACCAAATAAAAAGATTAAAATTAGAATTGACACTCTCTGGGGAAACCAAGAAAACTAATGGTTTAAATAATAAATAAACTAATATAGAAAGAGAGAACATAAGGGATTGTGGGTAGACTATGCTCAACAAGTAATATATGCCTTAAATAAATTATTCATATGTAATGCAGCACCATATCTATATATCTATTTATATCTATATCTATATATCACCATATATAAAAAGCACTATATGTATAGGTATGTGTATGTGTGTGTGTGTGTATATATATACATATATATATGTATAAGATATACATATACATATCTTATATGTATAAGATATACATATACATCATATATATATCTTATACATATATATTTATATATGTATATATATCATATATATATATGATGTATATGTATACCTTCCCATATATAAAGAATATTGGGCTTCAGTATGTTCATAAAGCTCCCAAAAGAGTTTCTGGCAACAAAAGTAGAAAAATCCTGACTAGAAGGAAGAGCAGATTGCAAAAGAGCAATAAGAGAGGAAAAAGCTCATGAGAGAAGCTGAGGCCACAATGGAGAAAATTCATTGAGAATTTCCAATGAGAATAAGAAATTCTCACTGATTTTAAAATTTTAAGAAACTCCATACATGTACATGTACATCACAATTATATTTTCCTCTTATTCTAACCTGCCTTTTAAAGTAATGATCAAAGCTTTAATTACAAAAGGGAAAGATTTGAGTTTAGCAATACTCTATACAAGAATAGTAGATGCGACACTTGGAGTGAAATGACACAAATGCACAAACATCCAATCCCTGGGAAGCTCTTTTGCATCACACATTTAACAACACCCACCTCCATTTCATTATGTGAAAACACGATCATACTGTGTAGTGCAAACTATCTAGATTCACAGTCTCTTTTGCTGCCTCTCGAATTTACCGGCATCCTCTTGAAGGATACTGGAACCGTGTGTGTGTGTGTGTGTGTGTGTGTGTGTGTGTGTGTGTGTGTGTACTTATATAAGCACATAAGTAAGTACATTTTTATTTAATGTTATAATTTATAAATATTTCCAGTGTATATATTCTTTATATTATTTATTCAGTGTATATATTCTGTACTGCATTGCATATGGATAGTTTATTTAAGGCATATATTTCTTGTTGAGCATAGTCTCTCCACAATCCTTTATGTTCCCTCTTTCTACATCCTGTTGCTATTAGTTCTCTTGGTTTCCCCAGAGAGTGTCAATTCTAATTTTTTATGTGAAAATCTTTACTGGATATTTTATTTACATTTCAGATGCCATCCCCCTCCCCATTTCCCCTTCCTAGAAAACCCCTATCCCACCCCCATTTCTCCTTTTTGCTTTTATACTATTTTTTAATGTTAATCAAAGGCTTTATAAGTTTGGTAATAATCAATATCAATCAGAAGTGTAACCCAATAACCAACCTAGATATATCAACTATCTTTGACTGGAGGGGACACACAAACATCCACCTCCATGTCCCCCACCTCTTGTCACCTAGGTCCTCCTCTCCTTCTCCTCCTCTCCTTACTCCTTATCTTCCTCTCTTTACTCCTCCCACCTTAGCTCCTCCTACATATCACCATTTCTGTTAAAATAAAACTTTTCTCTTAGAATACAATTAAAGCATAACTATACCAATTTGTGTCAGTAAGGTACAAGATAGACCTAATACCCAGTCCATCTTTTTGTTAACTAAACAGAACCTCTGTCATCTCTCCTAACAAAAAGACTTAATTCTAAACCTGGTTTTTTTTCTTGGCTTTAGAATGAATGTCAGCTGAAAACCATCCTCTCAAACCTTTTCTCTCAAAGTAAATAGCTGGGATTGGCTCTGAGACTATAAGTCTTCAACCCCATCAGAAATCCAGAATGACTGAGTTAACTGAAATTATAGGAAGCACCAAGCATAGCGTCTAAAACATAGCCAAATTATAGAGACCACTGAGCACCTGGACAGTCCCTATACTACAAAATGTTGGAGCATTCGATCTTCAGCCTTCTGGCCCAGGATCATCTGACAGACCAAGTCATGCAGAATTATTAAGGGCTGATTACTCTGTCTTGGCAGATATAATCAGTCAACTATTCCACAACTGTGTTCTTTTCTGGACAGTGATTTGTCTGTAGATGAAAAGAGGCAATTCTTGCCTAGTGGCTATCTCACCACAACTGGAATAACTCCAAGGATGCTCAATTTCTTCTTAGAATCCAAGACAGGAAGCTGTCAGGAGCAGACAGGTCTCTAATCAAAATGGACATTAATACAGAAATGTTTGCAATGTCAATTCTGTGGACTTCTGACATTTTGAAAACCAACTATCCATGTAAGGCAATCTGGACTATTGTTTGTTAACTCCTCTCAGCTATATAAAATATAGAAAACACCCTAACAATAAACTCAGAGCCAGGAATTTGCTATAGGCCCTTAACTCACAGGCTAATCATCTCAAATCAGTTTAAAAAGTTAAAGAAGGACTGGGTCTAAGCCTTGTATCCCTAAATGTGTTATACAGGCAAAATGTCTATGAGAGTAACAATATTAATCTCACTTTATATAAATAAGAAGCTTGTACCAATGAAAACCTTAAGAAATCAAAGTAAATTTTATACCATTTAAGAAATTATAACTTCATCTTAATAACTCTTACACATATTTCTACAAATAATTTATGACTATGCAATAAATCCTAGCTAATCCTCTCTGTTCCAACAAAACCACTACTTTTCCCTAGAAAGACAGCCCAGTATCAACCACCTCAGTCCCCAAGCTCAGGGAATAGGGGCGCTGACTCTTCATTAACTTCTTCAAGCTAATTATGGGTGTTGAGATATTAGAAGAGAGGCAGGGGGAAGAATAAATTTATAAGCTTCTGACATCTGTGTCTTCACTGCATCCAGCTGCAATTCCAGGACATCAGAGGTTTGAGCAGGTCTGCTCAGCTCACTTAATGAGTAGATACACTGAGGTTTTGTATTCTGCAATATACAATTCTCAAAACAAATTTTAGTATCAAGATAATTTTTTCTTTGAGTACTGGAATCTAGTCTTCTGGCAGCCTATCTCTGTCATGTCTAATCCATATAATTCTGGGAGTTTCTATGAGCGTGTACTCCCACCATCCTCCCATTTTCACGTCCCTGCTCTCAAATTCCCCAACACTAGGGAATCCAAACTTTCAGGCACCAAGGCCCTCTACTTCCACTGATGTCTAACCCCTTACCCCATCCCCCTCCTCCAATTACTACGAGGGTGTGCTCCCACCATCCTCTCATTCCCATCTCCCTGCTCTTGAAATTCCCCAATACCAGGGAATCCGAACTTTCAGGTATCAAGGCTGTCCACTTCCATTGATGCCTGGCAAGGCCACCCTCAACTACCTGTACAGGTGGAGCCATGAGTCCCTCTCTTTGCGTTCTTCAGCTGGAGATTTCAGAATGGCTACTCCAGCTTGTTTCTTAGGGCCATTTGCTTGAAAAATTGTTTTCCAACCTTTTACTCTAAGGTAGAGTCTGTCTTTGTCACTGAGGCAGGTTTCCTGTATGCAGCAAAATTCTGGACTCTGCTTATGTATCCAGTCCATTAACCTATGTATTTTAATTGGGGATTGAGTCTATTGATGTTAAGAGATGTTAGGGAACAATGATTGTTGCTTCTTGTTATTTTTGTTATTAGAGGTGAAATTATCTTTGTGTGACTATCTTCTTTTACATTTGTTGGAAGAGGATTACTTTCTTGCTCTTTCTAGGGTATAATTTTGCTCCTTGTATTGACACTTTTCTGCTATTATCCTTTGTAATGCTGGGTTTGTGGAAAGATATTGTGTAAATTTGGTTTTGTCGTAGAATATCTTGGTTTCTCCATCTATTGTAATTGAGAGTTTTGTTGGGTATAGTAGCCTGGGCTGGCATTTGTGTTCTCTTAGGGTCTGTATGACATCTGTCCAGCATCTTCTAGCTTTTATAGTATTTGATGAGAAGTCTGGTGTGATTCTGATAGGTCTGCCTTTATATGTTACTTGGCCTTTTTCTCTTACTGCATTTAATATTCTTTCTTTGTTTTGTGCACTTGGTGTTTTGATTATTATGTGATGGGAGGTACTTCTTTTCTGGTCTAGTCTATTTGGCATTCTATAGGCTTCTTGTGTGTTTATGGGCATCTTGTTCTTTGGATTAGGGAAGTTTTCTTCTATAATTTTATTGAAGATATTTATTGGCCCTTTAAGTTGGGAATCTTCACTCTCATCTATACCTATTATCATTAGGTTTGGTCTCCTCATTGTGTCCTGGATTTCCTGGATATTTTGTGTTAAGAACTTTTTGCAGTTTGCATTTTCTTTGACAGTTGTGTCAATATTTTCTATGGTATCTTCCATACCTGAGATTCTCTCTTCTATCTCTTGTATTCTGTTGGTGATGCTTTTGTCTATGACTCCTGATTTCTTTCCTAGGTTTTCTTTCTCCAAGGTAGTCTCTCTTTGTGATTTCTTGATTATTTCTACTTCCATTTTTATGTCCTGGATAGTTTTGTTCAATTCCTTCACCTGTTTGGTTGTGTTCTCTTGTAATTCCTTAAGGGATTTTTGTGTTTCCAATTTAAGAGCTTCTACCCATCTCCCAGTGTTCTCCTCAAATTCTTTCAGAGTGTTATTTATGTCCTTTTAAAAGTCCTCTATCATCATTATTAGAAGTGATTTTAAATCTGAATCTTGCTTTCCTAGTACTATGGGGGAATTCTGGAGTTTCTTGTGTGGGAGAACTAGGTTCTAATGATGCCAAGTACCCTGGGTTGCTGATGCTTATGTTCTTGTGCTTGCCTTTTGTCATCTCCTTAGTGCTACCTGTCCTGCCTCTGACTGGAGCCTGTCTTTCCTATTATCTTGGTTTTATCAAAACTGTGTGGGGTGGGTGTTGCTACTGTGATAAGAGATGAGGCTGAAAATTTGCTCAGGCCAGGAGTGACTTCCTGGGTCCTAGTGTGTTCCAGTTACTCCCTGTTTGGGGCAGGTGTTGCTGTTTGCTTACCTAAGATAATGTCAGGGTTAGAGCACCTGGGGGCCTCGCTTCCTTTGGATTCTTAGAAATTGGGGGCAGAGCTGCCACTTGGGATCTGCTCAGTGTTCAGGCCCAGACCAGAAGGAATCAGTGCTCTGGGCCAGGAGTGACCGTCAATTCTAATTTTTAATATTTTTAAATTTGGTCTTAACTGACTGATACAATAAAACCTATAATTGTGTCAAATGTAGTTTTGGTGCACTTATATGATTTTATTCATGTATATATGGCACAAGAGACACAGAATCTTGGTGGTAAATCAGGACTTCGGAAAAAAATAACTCAGCTGGAATCTATTCCTACTTAATGTCTACTCCTGGTCAAAAATTTGTGATATAAATTTATAGATGTTGTAATTGAAAGACTAGTTAAAATGGTCACAGCAGTACTCTGTGCAGGTGCCTATTACTCTGTGTAACTCTATAGGCAACTCAAACAAAACATATGATGAATACAAAATAGCCTGTTAAGTCTAATGTGTCTGTCTTTGCAGATTACCAAGTATGTAAGCCTTTTAATTTCATTTCTTGTAGTTTTCAATCCAATTTTCTGGAAAGAGTCTGTATCTCAGGATTTCTTAATATTCATTGCCTTCTTCTTTTCATTGTTCCAGATAAATCAAGATTAAGTTGCAAAATGTCCTAGATCAGGACATGTTTTTCTGGACAAGGGTTGATGTGTCTTATGACACATTGCTGACCCCAGTGAGAACACGTAATACCTATGTTTTATCTGTGCTTGGCTGTTTGTATTACCTCCAACCAAGTTCCTCAGGAAAATGATGATAAAAAGGCTCCAAATCTGAAAGACAATGTCTGAGCATACACAGACAGTCCTATGAGAGCTGCTGATATTTCTTCATTTCTGTTTTCAGGTAGGAGGGAAGAGATACTCTGAGATTATACTACTCTCTAGAATGCAATAAGGACTTTTCCAGGTCCTTATTTGTAGAGTAATCTTTTATGGGGTTTAAAAGGAAAATCTGAGATTTCATTATGAATATTTCCTTCAATGGACAGGGGAGCCTCCTAGATAAACCAAGAATTGGGAGAATAAATAAATTCTTACATTAGCAATGAGCATATTTCTAGCCTCCAAGAGTCCTAAGACCAGATTGAGTCTTGTTAATTCTGAGGATTCAAATAAGAATAAGGGAAGATTATAGTATAGTTAGCAACCCAGGTAGAAGTCATAGAATAGTTCCTTGTTCTACAAGAGGCTTTTACTGGAAATGTGGTATAAATGGTTTTAAATGTTTAATTCCACAGATTTCATAAAATGTCTCCAAATTGGTCAAATCCCCTTTAATTTTGAGTGGGGTACTTCCTCTTTTTTTTTGGTAAATAATGTTTTCTATTACGCACTCAAAATATAAGTCAGGTAATTCTGGAGCCATCCACTGCAATTCAAGAATGGATGCACTTTGGGAATATTAAACTTGTGAAGTGAAATGAAGCAAAGCATGTTACAAAAGTCTGTGAAAATTACATTGTGAATGGCCTCTGTTCATTCTTCTTAGAGAGCTTGAGGATGGGAATTGAATTAGAATGGGTGGTTTGAACACCTCAAGGTTCTGTAACCATAGAGTCAGCTACTTACAAGACTGAGCCATAAGGATTGTTTGAGCTTATAAAGTTAAAGTCAGCTGAGATAATGGAGTGAAAGGAAGTCTCTTGAAACAGTAAATGCAAAAGAAATAAGTAGTGGACTGTAATGTTGTTGTCATTATTATACCTTGATTGGTGATTTTTATCCCATTCTCATTTCGTGTTGGAGGTCAGGTAGTGGTTAAATGTAAAGAATACGAAGTAGTAGTATCTCCCATCCCTAGTGATCCATGATACTATGTAAGTTGGGGTTTTCAGACTCAGTCTTCTTATGTCAAGTTCTGTTATAAAAAGATAGCTTACTGATTCTTCCATAAAGAAGTCCTGAATCTAAAAATAAAGTGAGGTATTAGATAGACCTAAGGTATTGTTTTTATAATATTTATGCATTAAATATTACACATTACTTTTTGTGATGCAAATCAAGTGATTCAAAATTGGTCATTTCCATATGTAAACACTCCAAAGTATTTTTGATATTAAAAGTATTTATTGAATGTATATGTATATTTTTTTTTAGTGTGAGAACTAGATGATTTTTAAAAAAATTGTCTTCTGTCACTTGGTGAACTCTGTCATAGAGCTTCTGGCAATTATACCACAAATAAAAATCATACCTATAGTTAACTACCGAGAAGCAGGACAAAGTCTTTGTGATATTTTCATATGTAATCACAGTATTTGAGAACTATCAGAATCTTGTAAAAACAGCCAGAATTTATCAAAATTCAACAAAGGGACCATGAATAATCATTAAAAAATCAATTCAGTGAGGTTTATAGAGTAGGTACAGTCAATAAACTGCTTGCCTTTATAACACAAGAATCCAAGTTTCTTCCTAAATTAACATGATGGTATGAGCCTGTAATGCTAGTTCAGGGAAGGCAGAGATAGAAGAATTCCTGGGACTCACTGGCCTGCTCTCCTTGCCTATTTAGAAAATTTCATGCCTGTGCGTTATAATCACACTCCTAACACACACACAAAAGTTGTATGACATTTGAGAAATAATGCCTAAAACTTTGTCTGTTCTCTACATGTACACAAATGCATATGCAGTTGCATAAAAATGACTATGTGCACATAGGTGCACACACACACACACACACACACACACACACACACACAACTCTCAGGGAAATTCATACATTTTTTTACATGTTGATAATATCAATGTTACAATGTTGAAAACAAATCATGAATGGATTCTTTCCTTTACCAATTCTATAATAACACAAAAAAGGAAATAGTTCTATTATCTGGACAACTTGACTCTTGGTGTAAATGGGGTGTTAATGCTACTTGTTATTACTATGTGAAGGTGAATCTGTTACTTTTTATTTAGTAGTATTTTTTATTCTAAAGTTGGGTACACTTGTACTCTGTGAATATAAAAGAACTATAGCATTCTTTTGATAGGTAGTTACTGTAATCAGTAAGTTGTGACCTTTAAAAACATTCATATGACCAACATCAGTTTGATGTCTATTTTGTCAGTAATCTTTTTATAGAATTCTCTTTTTGTACTTAGAATTGATTCTAGTTCATTCAGTTATTATTTATGTTCTCTTGTAGTTTATTCAAATTATTCTCATATTCATTACTGTATATTCACATATGTGCCAAGTCAACACAGGTACACACAGGTGCCAGAAAGAGAATGCATAAGGAAAAGAAAATGATGGTGTCTTTAAAAAAAGAATTGTGATACAACAAACAACCAATAAGTGCAATTTCTATATTTGAAGTCAGTCACTCAGTGAATGCAATATTTTAATAACCTGACAATATACCTTTGTTTCTAATATCACAAGAGAAAGGAATTGCATAGGTCACTTCTAGGTATTATGAATATTTCCCAACATAGACTCTTTACACTTTTTACATTGTTTATTCATAAAATTTGTAGAGATGGATGTGTTCACATATTCCACAGTGCATATGTGGAAGTCAGAGCTTTTGGGAGTTGGTTTTCTTTTTCCACTATGAGGAAACTAGGACATTGAACTCAGCTACTCAGGCAATGTGTAAACTATCACACTTCTCTCTCTTCTTATATTTTTTCTCAACTGTACCCCTCCATTGATTGCAGGGACTGCTGTTGCATATCCAGAGAATACCATACAACAGGTAAATGAATACTAATTAATATGCAAATCTTAAAAGTAGACTTTTCGCTTTCTAAATGTCACCAAACAAAATGTACAATATAACAACCTTTCAAACAGCTGAAAAAAATAAAAAACCATTTGTTTTATTATTATATGAAAGTTAAACAGTAGTCTTGCCAACAATATAAAAAATACTTAACATTATAGAACAGGTAGAAGATTCTAGTATTCACAAATTCCATTAGGCACAAAATCTTTATTGTATAGAAGTATGTTTTACATTGTATAATCTGTTTAAAGTAAATGAATTATTCTAGAGAAGAAGAAGACTAAAAGTAATTAAAAAAATAGACTTCAAAGGAGGTCAACCATCAATGAATGCAGCCACTGGAACATTATATAAAAGAAGATCTACTATTCTCAATAAATACAAAAATTAACTACATAAATTTGAAAAGCAGATTCATCTGAATTTCAAAATATTATGTCTACAAAAATTATAAATAATATATTTGGCTCTGTATATATAAGATTATATATATACAATACAAACATGTATGTATATATAAGAACACTCATATACGTCATAACATGTTTAGTAAAAATATTGAGAAGGGTAAGAGAACCACAAATCATCCAGTTATATGATTTCTCTTAGTACAGAACAATAAAGAAGATTTTTGCTAAGTATAAGATGAAGTTGGAGAATGAAAACCTAATTATGAAATCACAGTCATTTATTTATATTGCCTTTAATTATGAGACTTAAAGAAATAAATCATTAAAATATTATGTTTAAGTAGAAATATAGTATGTCAATATTTATATTTAATACTTAATTTTGAATCATTTTATTAAGTGTAATTTTTATCACCAAAATCATTATCTAATAGATTTTATGTTGTCTTTTTACATTCAACAGCCAAATTGTGAGCCTTACAGATATGTAACACTCTGTTTAGACACACTGAATCCAGTTTGTGGAGATGATGGAAAATCTTATGACAATCAATGTTACTTCTACACTGAGACTTTGTAAGAACATGATTTAATATTAAGTCTTCTAAATTAGTGAATAAAATGTTGGGAAATGATGAAAGAATACTGTTTTTGATATAACCTATATGTCACAACCAGAAAATAATCTATTTCACTAAAAACACCCCACAAGAGTTTATTTGGAAAGTTCCTTAAATTTCTCCTTTTATATTTATAGAAGTTTTTGTATTGATTTATTACAGGAGTCTACTGAATAGACATCCATAGTGTTGATCAATTAATTAAATTGATTTTTATGAAATGACAGCAGTAGACTAATACAATATAACACTGTACGTATTATAAGTACTGGGTACTGTTGTAGATTTCTTTTGTTGTTATTGCAAATATAATTATAAAAAATCAACCAAGAGGAAGAAAGGATTTGTTTTAGTTTATAGATTACAGTCTATCATTGAGAGAAGGCACGTCAGGAGATGAAGCCAAAACCAAGTAGAACATTATTTGAACCTCTTGACCAGGGAATTGTGCCAACTACAATAATCTGTGCCTCCCTATGTCAATTAACAATGAAGTCAATTTCCCCGAAGACTTGCTCATGGATCAAGCTGATCTGGGCATTTCACCGAGACTTCCTAATAAGTTGATTTTTATGCTGTGTCAGAGTGACATATAAAGCTAACTAAGATAGGTGGTCAAAGATAATCCCCACACTTGAGTGAAAAACAACTACAGAATTATAATTTATCACAATTGGCTCTAAAGCTAAGAAGAAACTTCTGTAGAGATCATCTTTTTTTCTTCAACTTTTTTGACAGACCTAAGCCTTCAAGTCCAGAGCAGTCTAGGACACTTCCCTCCAAACACTTTTATTGCTCCATCACTGAGGATTGTATCCTTTTATTACTTAGGTCACGTTTAAAAATTATGCTGTTAATGCTAGTAAATTCACACATATATTCTCTTTAATTTGACTCCACCTTTTTTCTGTCTCAAGTGATTTTCTCAATAAACATTTGTGGTCATTTAGTTCCAAATTTTATTTTTCTTCTAGGAAAAACTTAGACAATTTTTTTTATAAACAGATCCCAGATATGAGTCAGATTTAACATGTAGAATTACTTGAATTTTCCCAGTTTGGACAAAGGACTCCTTTTAAGGGTGGGGAACATGTAGAAGAAGCCTAGGTGCATATATAGAGGGCGGCAGGGACATCCCACATCAACTCATGTTCATAATTTTTGATTAAAATTAATTATATAATCCTCAATTAATTAAAAGTGGTAGTTCAAAAATTTATTTTTTCTTCTATCTTCTTTATTTGCAGTAGGAAAAAACTTTCATATAAACATCATGGTGTTTGTACTTAAGAATAATGGTTTCATGGTCGTTCATACTATCAAATGGTATGTTCTCAATCAGGGCCTTAAATTCCTAATCAACAAAGGAAGTCTTCTATGATTCAAAATGTGGAATACAGAAGACTGAAAATTTTTTCCAACATGAATCTGAGATTGAATGACTTTATTTTAAATTATTTGATAGTGATGTGAAAAACCATTTTCTTTTATATGATATTAATGTGAATTTGAATCATAGATGTTGTAATCAATAAAATATTAATTAATTTCAATATTACCAAATAGCCTTTCTTGAGGGAGCTGTTGATTAAGGTAAATGGATACTTTCATTGTTAAAACTGAGACATTTTCAATGATGAATTCATAATATAATATTTGAATGTTCATCAAAATAATGGTAGCAGTCTTCTCTATCCTTATGAATCTGAACCTGTAGCAAGATATTTAGATACTTGAATTCTAGAACATAACTCCCAATCATTTTTTGGGAATTTAGTTGAAGGAATGATAGGTAATTTGGAGCAAATATCTCTAATGAAGTGTGTTCTAGTATTCAAAGACACTGAAATATCTCAAAAACTTAGAGAAAACATGTTATATTTTATTTCTGTATCATAATTCAGTCAAGAGAGAAAGGGAGGGGGAGTTGTAGATTCAGGTTACTCTACTTTCTTTGAGACAGTATAACTGTTCCCACCAAAATTAGTGCTTCTCCATTGAGTAAGAACCTGTTTACTTAGGTTACCAAATGCTTAATTAAGAAATTGTAATGTACTGGAAGAAACATATATTCATAGTAAATGGTAACTTTCAATCTATTACATATACATGCTAGGTCAGTTTTTTTGTTTTGTTTATTTTAATTGAATATTTTATTTATTTACATTTCAGGTGTCATCCCCTTTCCCCATTTCCCCTCCCTAGAACCCTCTAACCCATCCCCCTCCTCCCTTTTGCTTTTATACCATTTTAATTACATGTATATATTAAGGTCAGTTCTAGGTTGAGGGTCTAGCAATACAATAGATGCAAATCATCAAGGAACAACCAAGACAATAAACACTAATAGTCAAAAAACAAGCAAGACAATAAACAAAGTTCTGTGAACACTGTTTCTAAGAGCTTATCAGAATGACCAAAATATCTGGGACTACTTCCCTGTCCTAGTCCAAAGTCATTTTTATGTCTGAAACCTACTTCCTGGTTCTAGCCTAAAATTTAAATTCCTGTCTGAAATTACTTCTTTGTTCTAGCCTAATATTTAGATTCGTACCTGAAAATTACTTCTTTGTTTTAGCCTAATGTCAGCTTCCTGCCTGAAGCCTACTACTTTCTTGTCTTTGGCCAATGTCATATTTCTGCCAAGTAGCCCATTTCTTTGTCCTTGGCCCATGTCAGATTCTTGCCAAGCAGCCCCAAAGGCTCTCCGTCTCTCCCCCTTTTTTATTTCCTTAACAAGTCTGAGCCTGTCTTAGGTCATTCTGACAAGAATGCCTTCCTTACCCATCATGAAATATGCATTATCCAAAGCAATGTGTTTATGTCTTAGGTTGGTAAGGCTCTGTGCAGAATCTTACCCATCCTTGGCTTGCCAGGTTGTTAATTTAATAACTCTGTCTGGGTGTCCATTTTCGGGTTCAAGCCATGTACTTTGGTTGCCAACATACTGATGTTGTTAAAGACAAGCTTGAACATGATGGACAGGAATAAAAGTATTCCCAGGACAAAAAGGACTAGCATGATCAAGCTAAATATGCCATTCTTTATGCTTGACAAAAATAGTAATACTGACCTCAGACCATGGATAATTTTATCTGCAGTATCTACTGCATCAATGCTCAGCAGAGCAGCATTCTTGAAATTCATAAGCTCACTATGTAACATTAAAACATCCAGAGAGATGTTAAAATTATTCCAAATATACTGCAATTGTCTTTAAACTTCCTAATTATAATGACTATCACTGTAAATTTTAGAACTAACATAAATCCAATAGTATGATGCTGGTTGAACTGGAGGTCAGAATGTAGAAAAATGCAAGTCGATCCATTCTTATCTCCTTGTACAAAACTCAACTTCAAGTGGATGAAGGACGTCCATATAAAACTGGACACACTGAAACTGAAGAATAAGTGGGGAAGAGCCTTGAACACACAGGCACAAGGGAAAAGTTCCTGAACAGGACACCAATGGCTTGTGCTCTAAGATCAAGAACTGACAAATGGAACTTCATAAAATTGCAAAGCTTCTGTAAGGCAAGTGACACTGTCAATAAGACAAAATGGCAACCAACTGATTGGAAAAATATCTTTACCAATCCTACATCTGATAGAGAGATAATAACTAATATATATACAAAGAACTCAAGAAATTAGACTCCTTAGAACCAAATAACCCTATTAAAAATGGGATAGAGGGCTAAAGAAAACATTCTCAACTGAGGAAATTCTAATGGCCAAGAATCACCTAAAGAAATGTTCAACATCCTTAGTCATCGGGGAAATGCAAATCAAAACACCCTGGGATTCCACCTCACACCAGT
This sequence comes from Rhabdomys dilectus, assembly GCA_019844195.1. Taxonomy (NCBI): domain Eukaryota; kingdom Metazoa; phylum Chordata; class Mammalia; order Rodentia; family Muridae; genus Rhabdomys; species Rhabdomys dilectus. The sequence goes on along the minus strand of JADRCG010010557.1, from coordinate 267,864 downwards.
CAGAATGACCAAGATAAAAAAATCAGGTGATAGCAGATGCTGGCAAGGATGTGGAGAAAGAGGAATACTCCTCCATTGTTTCTGGGATTGCAAGCTGATACAACTACTCTGGAAATCAGTCTGGTGGTTCCCCAGAAAATTGGACATTGCATTATCTGAAGATCCAGCTATACAACTCCTAGGCATATAACCAGAAGACGCTCCAACATATAACAAGGACACATGCTCTACTATGTTCATAGCAGCTTTATTTATAATAGCCTGAAGCTGGAAAGAATCCAGATGTCCTTCAACAGAAGAAAATACAGAAAATGTGGTACATTTACACAATGGAGTACTATTCAGTTATTATAAACAATGAATTCATGAAATTCTTAGGCAAATTGATAGAACTGGAAAATATCTTGATTGAGGTAACCCAATCACAAAAGAACACACATGGTGTGTACTCATTGATAAGTGAATATTAGCCCAAAATCTCACAATACTCAAGACAAAACTCACAGACTACATAAAGCCCCCAAAGAAAGACCAAAGTGTGAGTGCATGCTGACAGGAGCCTGATATACCTGTCTCCTGAGAGGCACTGCCAGAACCTGACATATACAGAGGAGGATGCTCACAGCTAATCATCAAACTGATCACAGTGTCCTCAGTGGAGGAGTTAGAAGGAAGACTAAAGGATTGAAGGGGCTTGTGGCCCCATGGGGAGAGTGGCAAAATCAACCAACCAGAGCTAAACAGCTAGCCTTGGAACACATATGGAGGGAACCATGTCTCTAGCTATATATGTAGAGGAGGATGGGCATCAGTTGTTGGGCATCAGTGAGAGAGAAGAGCCTTGGTCCTTTGAAGGCTGAGTGCCCAAGAGAGGGGGAATTCGAAGGTGGGGAGGTGGGAGTGGGTGGATGGATGGTGGCACACCCTCATAGAAATAGGAGGAGGGAGGATGGGTTAAGGGGTTTCCTTAGGGTGGAATGGGGAAAGGGGATAACATCTGAATAGCACATAAATAAAATACCCAATAATTAAAAAAAAAAAGAAAAACAAATAAAGAAAAAAAACATAATGGAACTGGCTATCACAGTCGAACATTTGAGACATTTTAGCAGCAATTTAACAGTACTCATATTACTGGGATTCCTTATAACTGTCAAGGACAAGAGACTGTAGAAGGGGCCCATGGAACTTTAAAACAATATCTTCATAAAATAAAAAAGAAGAGATATATCCCCATATACCACAAATTTATTTAAATCATTTTTTTTTATTTTTCTAAAATTTGGGTGCTAGTTTTCTTTATTAGTAAAATATTTCCTCATCTGAAATAGTGATCAGTGTGGTTCCTCCTTAGTCACATATATGCCTTGTATTAATTCATGTTGGAACCACCCACTAGAATGTGCTATGTTAATCCAGAATTAATGGTGCATGCCTGTAGTCGTCTGTATTTGAGAGGTAAATTCAGAAAGACCAGGAATTTAAGATCATTCTTAACAATGTGTTGAGGATGGGGTCAGTCTTTGTTACATCAAACACTATCTCAAGGAAAAAAAGAATTTCCTATATTAGAGCCGTATTAAAAGTTGTTTATTTAAGCTCAAATCCTTAAACCACTGTAGATAGTATATTTATCACTTAAAGTAAGAGAAAGTGTGCTGGTTAGTTTATGACAACTTGATACAAAATAGAGTTATTTGGTTAGAAGGAACCTGAGGTGAGAAAATGTCTATATCAGATTGAGCCATAGGTAAGACTGTGGGGGTATTTTCTTGATCAGTGATTGATGTGGGAAGGTTAAGTGTATTGGGAGCAGTGTCTTCAGGTCCAAAGAGTAGCTTTGTTACGGAAAGATATATTATCAAGACCACAGACCACCAAAATAGAATCTTGGAAAAATAAAATTAACATGAAAGGTTCAAATACTTAGCCAAAACAACTCTGAGGAAAACAATTTGGACAGTTGTTTGGCAATTTTAGTATAAATGCTTCAAGTCTCTCTCCATTTAATTTGATGTTGTCCATTGGCTTGTGGCATATTGCCTTTTTGTGCTTAGGTATGCCTCTTGTTTCCCTGCTCTCTCCAAGACTTTTATCATGAAGGGTTGTTGGACATTGTCAAATTCTTTTTATGCATCATGTGTTTTGTTTATATGGTGGATTATGTTGACAAAATTTTGTATATTGAGCCACCACTGAATCCCTGGGATGAATTGTACTTGATCATGACAGATGATGTCTTTGATGTGTTCCTGAATTTAGTTTGGGAGTATTTTATCATTTTTGTATCAATGTTCATAAGGCAGATTTGTCTGAAATACTCTTTCTTTATTGAATCTTCATGTAGTTTAGGTATCAGGGTGAATGTGGCCTCATAGAATGAGTTGGTAGTGTGCCTTCTGTTTCTATTTTGTGGAATAGTTTGAGGAATCTTGGCATTAGTTTTTCTTTGAAAGTCTGGTAGAACTCTTTCAAAACCATCCGGCCCTTGGATTATTTTTTAATGTATAAATTACTTAATATCAAATGTAAAAAGATTAGAAATTAGAATAGTCACTGTTTGCAGAAACAAAGAGAACTAATGTCAGTAGGAGGGAGAGAAAGAACATAAGGTAATAGAGGTAGAGTATGTTCAATATGCAACATATATTGTAATTAAATTGTCCATATGCTATACCCCACCACATATAAAGAATATACACACAGAAAACTTTAAGAATTTATATTAATGATATATTTATTTATGTATTTATATAAATAAACATATATATATATGTATATATATAAATTTTGCCTACTATTAAATGAGGTAGTTCATTCATTTTCTTAGTGATTTCTGATGATGAACACATTTGAATAATATCAAGGCGACTCATAATGGTCCTGTAATCTTCAAGAAGATGTCAGTAAACTCAGAAAACTAGTGAAAGATTTTAAGTCTATCCAGCTTACACTACACAGTATGATCATATGTCAACATAATGAAATGGAGGTGAGTAGCATTTAATATGTGAGGTGAAAGGGCTTCCCAGTAATTTCAGGTTTGCTCTTTTGTGAAATATTACCTCGAATGTCATATCTACTACATTTGTATAGAATATTGCTAAACTCAAACATTTCTCTTTTCTAAATTAAAGCTTTAATCATTACTTAAAAGAGTAGGTTAGAATAGGGAAGAAATATAATTGTGGTGTACATGTATGGAATGTCTGAAAATTATAAACTTAAGGAGAAAACTGAAGTAGAAATTATTGTTGCCTTTAAAGTAGAAAATTTGTGGATGTTAAAGCCTCAATATTTTTTGAAAGTCATTTGGTCCTAGATACAATTTGAACTTTGGTGTTCAATGCCAAAGCTCTTTCAAGAAATCAGACTCTAAAGGGTTTTAACTAAAAATTCCTAATAAATTTGTACTTCAAATCCTACAGTGTCTTCTATTCCACTTTAAGAGGTGGATCATGCTATTAGCCTTTATCTTAGTACTTTCTCCATGGTGACCTTAACTTCTTTCCAAAGCTTCTTCCTCTTTTTATGCTATTTACATCCTGCTTTTGCCTTTTTGCAATTGTTTCTTGCTTGTTGTTGCCAGAGACTCTTTTGGTATCTGTTCAAACGTACCATAAATCCCATGCTTGTATGCACAATAAATGCAGCATCTTGGTGCTGAACCAGGACTCCTCAGCTGGAATCTATTCTTACTTGATGTCTACACCTGGTCTTAAATTTGTGCTATATATTTATAGATGTTCTAGTTGTGAAACTTGTTAAACTAACCACAGCAGCACTCTGTGTAATTGGTGTCTATAATTCTGTGGGACTTTATAGGCACTTCAAACAAAATATATAATAAACACTAAATATCCTATTAAGTCTAATGTATTTGGCTTTGCAGATTACCAAAATATGTAATTCTTTTGCTTCTATTTTCTTGTAGTTTTCAATCCAATTGCCTGAAAAGCTTCCAGACTTCATTATCTCAGGGTTTCTTATTATTCATTGCTTTCTCCTTTCTCATTGTTCCAGTTAAATCCAGATAAGTTGTAAAATGTCCAAGTCAGGACAAGTTTTTCTGGACAGGAGTTGATGTGTCTTTACGAAGTAGGCACATTGCTGTTTAATGAGAACACAGCGTACAAGTGTTTTATTGTGTTTGACCACTTCTATTACCCCCAATCAAGTTTCCCACTGAAATAATAATTAAAAGCCTCAAGAGCTGGATGGTCACGTGTAAGGAAGTAAAAGAAGCAAAACAGACAGTATTAGCAGAACTGCTGATATTTCTCAATTTAAAATTTCTAGTAGGTGGGTAGAGATACCCTGAGGTTATACTATTGTCTAAAATTCTCATAAGGAGTTTTCCAGGCCATTTATTTGTAGAGTATCTATTTCTATTTTTTAAAAGTAAAATCTGAGATTTTATTATGGGTATTTCCTTCAAAGAGCTTGAGTGTTTTCTGGATAAGCCAATGATTGGGAGAATAAATTATGTTCTTTTATTTGTAACAAGAGCATTCCAGTCTCTAAGAATCCTTCTGTATTGTGTCTTGTTGATTCTGAGGATTCAAGGGAAAATAAGGGAAGAATCCAACACAGTTAGCAACCCGCCGAACAGAAGAAGTAGTTTCTTACTCTACAAGAGGCTTTCACTAAATTGTGTATAAACAGTCTTAAATGTTTATTCCACCGATTTGACAAAATGTCTTCAATCAAATTACTTTTATCCTGACCTTCATACTTCTTCCTTTTTGGTGAGTGAAATTTTCTGTTATGCTTTCTCCCCAGAAGTCAGGTAATGCTGTAGTCATCCACTAAAACTCAAGAGTGAATGGACATTGGGAATATTAACATGAAATAAAACAAATTGTATTACAAAAGTCTTTGAAAATTACATTGTGAATGGCCTTTTATTCTTTTTTCTTTGTAGGGAATTTGAGAATGGAAGCTGAATTAGAATGAGTGGATTAAACAGCACAGTGTTCTGTAGCTATACTGCCAGCTACTTACAAGACTGAGACATGAGGATTGTTTAAACTTTAGAATTAAAATCTGCTGAGATAAGGTAGTGAAAGGAAGTCTCTTAAAACAGTAAATGTAAAAGAAACAGGTAGGGCACTCTAATGTTGCTGTTGCCATTATTATGCATTGATTGAGGATGCTTCTCCTCATCCCATTTTAGAGCTCAGGAAATGGTTAAATATAAAGAATTAAAAGGAACAGAATCTTCCAGCTCTGGTTTTTCATGACACTATGTTATTAGTAGTTTTCAAACTAAATCTTCTTATGTCAAGCTTTGTTATAAAGAGGTAATTCACTGATTCTTCAACATACAAATCCTGAATATAAAAATAATGTAATTGTGAGGTATTAGATATGCCTATGATATTGTCTTAACAATATTTATATATTAATTTTTATCTATTACTTTATATGATCCAAATCATTTGATTTACAAGTGGTCATTTCTATAAGTCAGCACTCCCAAGTATTTTTGATATTAATTTAAAAATATTTATTGAGGGCATATCTGCTTTTTTTTTTAGTGTGAGAACTAAAGGGATTTTCTTCGAGATGTCTTATGCCACTTCTAGACCATTGTTGTAGGACTTCTGCCAATTATACCATGAATAAAATCATATCTATACCGAGAAGGACAAAGTCTTTTGTTATTTTCATATACAATCACAGCTTTCAAAAATCTTGTGAATCCTTTAAAAATACTCAGAATTTATAAGAGGTCATTAAAGAGATCATACATGCATACATGTTAAAAAATCCATTTGGTGGGATTTCAGGAGTAGGATTAGTCAACATAGTGCTTGCCTTGAAAACATAAGGACCCAAATTTCATTTGTAAATTAGCATGATGACATGAGCTTTTAATCATAATTCAGGGAAGGTAGAGATAGAAGGGTTTCTGGGGCCTCACTGGCCTGCTATACTAGCCTATTTGAGGACTTTCAGGATTGTGTTTTACAAGCACACTCCAACACACATAAAAGTTAGATGACATGACATTTGAGAAATAACACCCAAAGTTTCTGTCTGTTCTCAGAGTGCACACACACACACACACACACACACACACACACACACACACACACACACATACACACACACACACACACACACACACACTCACACACATTATTCACAGAGAAATTCATGACTTCTTTTCGACATTTTGACAAAATCAGTGTTATAATGTTGAAAGCAAAACAGGAATTCATTCTTTCATTTACTAGTGCTATGGGCATATCCAAATGAATCAGTACTAACTATTCCAACCAAGCTTTCCACAATAGTTGGTGGGAGGAAACAGTCAGCGCATTACTGGCAGTTATAAATTGAATAGATGGAAACAGTGCTCAAATCTAATGCTTGACTCTAACCCTCAATTGACTTATAGAACTCATACTTGTTCAAAATCAAACCTCACTTTCTTAGAGAACAGACCTCCTAACTTGCAAGCACTTTCTCCACAGAGGGTGTAGGTTTCTCCTCTCTTTAATGTGTAGCTTCTTTGACTGTTGATTTCTGGATTTATTCAGTTGTAGTCAGATAGAATATATAAAATAATCAAAATTTGTTATATTTTTGAGATTTGTTTTTTGTCTTACTATGAGATTAATTATTTTAGTGAGAGTCTCAGTACCCTTGATAAAAATGTTTATTCTATAGTTACCAAGTGAAATATTCTGTTGATATACATTGAAAAGTTTTGCATTTTGCTTAGCACTGATGTTTCCCTGTTTATATTTTATCTAGATGACTTGTCTCTTGGAGGGAGTGGGTATTAAAGTCACCTGTTATTACTATGTTGAGGCTAGTTTGTGGATTTTTATATTTAGTATTTTTTTTATTCTGAAGATGTGCACACATATACTCTGTGAATATATCCTTAGACATAAGAAGTGACCTCTAATAAAATTCATGTAGAATCAGTTTGAAGTCTATCTTGTCAGTGACCTCTTTATTACTTTTCTTTTTGTACCTTGAATCTATTTTAGTTTATTCAGTTATTATTTAACTTCTCTAGTTTATTTAAATTATTCTCATATTCTTTTTTATTAATCATTCCATTCATTTACATCTCAAATGATATTCCACTTCCTGATTACCCCCTCCACCAATTCCCTATTTCATGATATCCCACATTCCAGTTACCCCTCCAGCAATACCCCCCCAGCCATTCCACATATGCCCTTGTGGGGAAGCACTCTCATATTCTCATATTCTCTCATTGTATAGTCACATCTGACAAACCAAATAAATGGATACAAGCAAGAGGATGTATTATGGAAAAGTAAATGATGATGTCTTTAAAAAAAGATTACAATAAACAACCAGTAACCACCATGTCTGTATTTGAAGTCATTCTATGAATATATTATTTTAGTACTGTGACAAATACCTTCTTTCTTCCAATATCAGAAGTCAGGAACTGGCATAGGTCACTTCTAGGTATTATAGATGCATCCCACTATAGATTATCAATTTTCTCTTAAAACATTTTACATTCATATTCATATAATTCTTAGGTATGCATGTGTTCACATATGTTATAGTGCATATGTTGAACTCAGAGGACTATTTTGAGGAGTTGGATCACTCCTTCTACTTTGAGAGAACTGGGAAATTGAACTCAGATCTTCAGATTTGTTGGCCAAACCATTGCACTTCTCTTCTCTCTTCTTCTGACTATTTTTCTTTTCCTCCTCCCACTTGTTGTAGAAACTGCTACTCTAGGTTTAGAGAATACCAAACAAAATGTAAATGAATTCTGACTAATATGGAAATTTTTTTCATATTTTTTATTGGATATTATAGTTACATTTCAAATTTTATCCCCTCGTCCCATTCCCCCCACCACCCAAGAACCCCCCATCCCATCCCCCTCCTGCATCCACAAGGGTGAGCCCCCACCTATCCCCCACCCCCTTCCCCACTCTCGAATTCCTCCCCACTCGGTATTCAGCCTTCATAAGATCAAGGATCTCCTCTCCCACCCATGCCTGACAAGGCCATCCTCCCCTAAGTATACAGCTGAAGACATGGGTGCCTCCTTTTGTGCTCCCAGGCTGGTGGCTTAGACCCTGGGGAGCTCTGGTTGGTTGGCACTGTTGCTCTCCTCTTGGGGCCACCAATCCTTTCAGCTCCTTCAGTCCTCTAGCTTCTCCATTGGGAACCCTTGATCAGATCAATGGGTAGCTTCGAGCATTCGCCTCTGGATATGTCAGGCTATGGCAGACCTCCAAGGAGACAGCTACATCAGGCTTCTGTCTGCATGCACTTTCTGACATCCATATAGGCATCTATCTTTGTTGACTGCACATGGGAAAGATACCAAGGTAGAGTGGTATCCAGGTAGCCCCTCCTTGACTTTTGTCCCACACTTTGTCACCATATTTGCTTCCTTGAGCATTCTATAACTCCTTCCAAGTAGGACTGAGGCATCCACACTTGGTCTTCCTTCTTCATGAGCTTCATGTGATCTGTTAGTTGAATCTTGGCAATTTCAAGCTTTTGGGCTAATATCCGCATATCAGTGAGTAAATACCATGTGTGTTCTTTTGTGATTGGGTTACCTCATAGGGGAGGTATTTGAGGGTGGGGAGGGGATAGGGGAATGGGGGTTAGGTGGGGTCACACCCTTGTGGAGGCAGGAGGGGGGATGGGATGGGGGGTTCTTGGGTGGTGGGAGGAATGGGGTGAGGGAATAAAATCTGAAATATAAACATAATGTCCAATAAAAGAAAAGAAAATTAATTTTATTTGATATTAGAATTTCTACTCCTGCTTGTTTCTTGGGACCATTTGGTTGGAAAATTGTTTTCCATTCTTTTACTCTCAGGTAGTATCTGTCTTTGTCACTGAGATGCGTTTCCTGTATACAGCAAAATTCTGGGTCCTGTTTATGTATCCAGTCTGATAGTCTATGTCTTTTTATTGGAGAATTGAGTCCATTGATATTAAAAGATATTAAGGAAAAATGATTGTTGCTTCCTGTTATTTTTGTTATTAGATGTGGAATTGTTTGTGTAACTATCTTCTTTTGTGGTTGTTGGAAGACTACTTTTTTGCTTTTTCTTGGTTGTAGTTTCCCTCCTTGTGTTGGAGTTTTCCATCCATTATCCTTTGAGGTGCTGGATTTGTGGTAAGATATTGTGTAAATTTGATTTTGTCACTGAATATCTTGGTTTCTCCATCAGTAGTGATTGAGAGTTTTGGTGGGTATAGTAGTCTGGGCTGGCATTTGTGTTCTCTTAGGGTCTGTCTGATATCAGTCCAGGATCTTCTGGCTTTTACAGTCTCTGGTGAGAAATCTGGTGTAATTCTTATAGGTCTGCCTTTATATGTTACTTTGCCTTTTTCTCTTATTGCTTTTAGTATCTTCTCTTTGTTTTGTATATTTGATGTTTTGATTATTATGTGACGGGAGGGATTTCTTTTCTGGTCTAGTCTGTTTGGGGTTCTGTAGGCTTCTTGTATATTTATGGACATCTCTTTCTTTAGGTTAGGGAAGTTTTCCTCTATAATTTTGTTGAAGATATTTACTGGCCCTTTAAGTTGGGCGTCTTCACCCTCATCTATACCTATTATCCTTAGGTTTGGTCTTCTCATTGTGTCCTGAATTTTTTTTTGGATGTTTTGTGCTAGGAGTTTTTTGTATTTCATATTTTCTTTGACCGTTGTGTCGATGTTTTCCATGGTATCTTCTGTGCGTAAGATTCTCTCTTCTATCTCTTGTATTCTGTTGGTGATGCTTGCGTCTATGACTCCTGATCTTCTTCCTAGGTTTTCTATCTCCAGAGTAGTCTTCCTTTGAGATTTCTTTAATGTTTCTACTTCCATTTTTAGATCCTGGATGGTTTTGTGTAATTCCTTCACATGTTTGGTTGTGTTTTCTTGTATTTCTTTAAGGGCTTCTACCTGTTTACCTGTGTTCTCCTCAAATTCTTTGAGAGTGTTGATTATGTCCTTTTTAAAGTCCTCTATCATCATCATGAGAAGTGATTTTAATTCGGAATCCTGCTTTTCTGGTGTGATGTGGTGTTTAGGACTTGTTATGGTGGAAGACCTCGGTTCTGGTGATGCCAAGTAATTTTGGTTTCTGTTGTTTGCATTCTCATGCTTGCCTTTTGCCATTTGGTTAGCTCTATTGCTACCTGCACTCACTGGTTCTGACTGGAGCCTGCCTTTCCAGTTATCTTGATTGTGTCAGAACTCCTTGGGGTAAAAGATATCTTTCAATCTGTGACATATAAATGTTAGGCCTGTTTTCTATATTAGTAAAATAATTTATCATCTGAAATAGTAATCAGTGGGGGATTTCCTTATTCATTTACATGCATAGTATTAATCTATAATGATTTGGGGAATACCCTCTCAGAGGTTAAGGGGAAGGGAGATAGGGTGAAGAACTCTTGGAGTGGGAATCAGAGTCTACTGTCAATTGGAAAAATGGAAATAACATGTTTTCTCATGTGAGTCATAGAGTCTGTATAGTATCTGAGCAAATGCTATACACAGGCACAAAACAGAACCATACCAGACACTGAAAGCAAAGAAAGAGGAGAAAATAGAAAGTTTAAAAGAAGGTATTGTTAGTAGCAGAAACCAGCAAGAACCAAGTGACTCCTTGACTTGGAAGTTAGAATTCGAGACAAAGACTTGGCAGGAGAGCTGCCAGATGATGTGCGAAATGGACAAGATGCTTTGCATAATAACCTGAAGAGTCTTAGAAACTGTGGATGAAAACCTTTGGACCTAATAGACTAACAGCATAACTTGTTCAAGCTCCTAGAAATGCAAATAAGAGGAGAGAAACTTTGGTGCCAACTAATGGAAGATACATCGGTGTCACAAGACTATTTGTTTTCTATACCAGACTGTAATTATTTTGAATATCATTCTTCTGAAAGGATGATGTTTTCAAAACTGTAATTATATAGAATTGAGCTTGTAGTTAGTTGGAATTAAAAAGAGACAAAAAATTTTGAACTACAAATTATTCTGTGTATATTAGCCTAAGTTAACTAGAAACTTACAAATGGACACAAGCCAATATTCCACACTCCACATAATGATTATGATATTGATGGCAGTTCTTTTTATTGTGTGCTTGAGTAGCTTACTCTGTGGAATTAATAGGAGGGCTAATTATTTGTTTGTACACCAAATTACTGAATTGAAGAAACACCTAAAGAAGCAATGCACAGTGATAGTGCCAGTTGACAGAACAAATTAGAGAGGGGAAGTCTCAGAAGGTTCTACTAGCAAATGAAGAACTGTAAGAAATAACTGGCTTTATGGTTACTCTTAAACACAGACACATGAACACCTTGAAACAAACTCATCAGGTTGGATTAAATTCCTCTCTTTATAAATTTATACTTGGTAGACTTTGTCTTCATGGTATAAAAATGTTCTTAAATGTTTTCCTCACCCAGTAAAAGAAATTATCATGGACTTTGCCTGGATGATCCACTTCCTCTACTTTGTCTTCTTTCCCTAATTTTTTCATGTATTTGATCCAGGCTGTGGCAGCTTTCTATTGAAGTTTATTGAATTTGACCTCATGTGTTTTTTATTTCATCATCATATTCGGTTCAGTTATTTCAGTATTACTATCTTTATTTCCTTATTTCCTTTTTTGAGTTATATATGTATTTTTAAAAATATTGTTCTCTCACACAGTACATATGTAACACAGTTTCCTCTTAGTTTCCCTCAGCCAGATCACTCCTGCTCCATTTCTTTAAATAGAAACAGGCCTCTCAGGGATATGAATCCATCTTTGGGCATGGTCTCCCTCTCAGGTATAGGTCTCAAGTTAGGTCAGTCATTGGCTTGCAACTCTCACAAATTTGGCAGCTCCATTGCCACAGCATATCTTGCAGCAACACAGGTTGTAGGTCAAAGGCTTTGTATCTGGGTTGTTGTATCAGTACCACCAGGTTTTCTGGTTACAGAAGATGAATGATTTAGGCTTCTTATCCTCCATTAGTAGGAATCCTCCCTGGGATCCTCCTCATAGAATCCTGGGAGTTCCTACTGCAAATAATTTCTACATTGTCTCCCAAATACATTCTAATTCCAGATGTCTCTCAATACTCTTCTTCAGTCCCCTAAATTTATTCCCTCCTGTCCTCACTCACACTAGCCCCCAGTCAACCCACAAAATATATTACATTTCTCTTACTCAGATCCACACATTTCCTTATTTCTTTTCCTGTTATTTAGACTTTTTAGGTTAGTGGATGGTAGCATGTTTGTCATTTATTTAACAGCCAGTACCTATTTATAATTGAGTACAAGCCATGTTTGTCTTTCTGAGACTGGGTTACCTCACTCAATTAAGTTTTTTCTAGATCCATTCATTTGTTTGAAAATTTCATGATGCCATTATTTTAATAGATGAATAATAATCCATTGTGAAAATGTGCCACATTTTTTATCCATTCTTTGAAGGATATATGGTTGCTTCCAGTTTCTGGCTACTACAAATAAAGCTGCTGTGAGCATAGTTGAGTGAATGTTCTTGTGATAGGATGGAATGTCTTTTGGTTATATGTCTGAGAGTGGTACAACTGGGTCTTATGATAAATCAATTCTCAATTTTCTGAGGAACAAGCATATATAATCTGTAGTGTTTGTTACAAGTTTGCACTCCCACCAGCAATGGTGGAGTGTTTCCCTGGCTCCATGTCCTACCTGCATGAGTTGTAACTTGTGTTTTTGATCTTAGCCATTCTGACAAGTATAGGATGGAGTCTCAAAATTGTTTTGATTTGCATTATCCTCATGGCCAAGGGTGGCTAACATTTTATATGTATTTCTCAGACATTTGCAATTGCTGTTGACAATTTCTCTTTAGATCTGTGTTCCATTTTTAATTGTAATATTAAGGAATATCTAGTTTCTTAAGTTCCTTATATATTTTCAGTATTGCTCTTCTCAGAGATATGGAGGTAGTGGAAATATTTTCCAATTCTTCAGGCTGCCATTTTGTCCAGTTGTCAGTCTGCTTTGCCTTACAGAAGCTTTCAGTTTCACAGTATCCCATTTATTAATTGTGAATTTTAGTGCCTGCATTAATATGTTTTCATCAGAAAGTTGTGTCTTGTACTCAGGTGCTCAAGACTATAAACACCACTTTCTCTTCCATCAAGTTCACTGTACCTGGTTTATGTTAAGGCTGTTGATTCAGCTAATTTTGTGTTTTATTCAGGGTGATTAATATGAATTTATTAGAATTCATTTAAATGCAGATATCCAGTTATACCAGCACTATTTTTGGAAGATGTTTCCTGTTTTCCATTGTGTATTTTTGGTTTCTCAGATACCTGTAGGTGTGTGGGTTTACTTCTGGGTATTTGTTCGATATCATTGATCAACATGTCTGCTTTATGTTACTACTTGCAGTTTCATTTTTACAGCTCTGTAGTAGAGCTTGAAATCAGGGATGGTGATACATCCAGATGTTCTTTCATTACTCCAGATTACTTTAGCTTTGGTTCTTTGTTTTTCCATATGAAGTTAAGTAATGTCCTTTCAATCATATATATAAATATTTCTTTTTATTTTTAAAAATTATGCCATATTTATATGAATTACATGATAAATATGACAGCTCACAAGATTTCATTACTTGTACAATTTCATGGTTCAGTGTATCAATAACTTAAGAGCAAAATTTAAAAACATTAAAAGATTAAAAATTAAAATTGACACTGTTTGGGGAAACCCAGAGAACTAATGTCAACAGAAATAGAAAGAGGGAACATAGGGATTATGGATAAAATATACTCACTATGTATTACACACCTTAAATAAAGTGCTTACATGCAATACAGCACCATATATAAAGAGTACACATACTGAAAACATTTAAAATTTTAACATTAAGTAAATATGTATTTATTCATGTGTTTATAGAAATACACACACACATTTATGTGTATGTGTGTATATGTGCAAATGTGACCTATATTACTTGTGCTGGTTTATGTTTTTAGTGATTTCTGCCGATTAATACATTTGTAAAATAACAAGGTACTCATTATGGTACTAGCAACATTCAAGAGAGTGCCAGCAAACTCAAGAGGTTGTAGAAAAAAGATTGTGAGTCTAGATAGCTTGGTAACACAGTATGATCCTGTTTCCACATAATGAAATGGAGGTGGGTGTTATTCAATGTGTGAGATAAAAGGGCTTCCCAGTGATTGCAGGTTTGTGCATTTGTGTCATTTCACTCCAAATGTCACATCTACTACATTTGCATAGAATATTGCTAAATTAAAATTTTTCTCTTTTCTAAATTAAAGGTTTGTTCATTACTTTAGAAGACAAGTTAGAATAAATGGAAAATATAATTGTGATGTACGTGCATGGAGTATCTTAAAATTTTAAAATTAATTAGAAAATTGAAGTAGAAATTATTCCCACCTTTGATGTTAAAAAAGATGAAAATGATGAAGCCTTAATATTTCATCAAAGTCATTTGGTCACATAATATTTGAACTGGGGTGCTCAATGCTAAAGCTCTTTCGAGATGTTTGTTAGGGTTTTAACTAAAACTCTCCAGTGAATTCCTACTTCAAACTTCAAAGAGCCTCCTACTTCAATAGATCAAACTGTGAGTTTGTATCTTAGAACTTTTTCCATTGTGGCCTCAACTTATCCTCTGAGTTTCTTTCTCTCTTTCTGGTGTTTGCATCCTGCTTCTACTTTTTTTCTTTTCTTTAAATTAAATTTAATTTTTTTTATACTCCAGATTTTAGCCCATTCCTGGTTTACCCTCTGACTATTCCCCATCTCATACCTCCTCCCTACCCCCCTGTTTCCACGAGGATGTTCTCACCCCCAAACACCCACTCCACCAGACCTTTAGACTCCCTGGGGCCTCCAGTCTCTTGAGGGTTAGATGCATCTTCTTTGACTGAACCCAGACCTGGCTGTCCTCTGCCGTATATGTGTTGGGAGCCTTATATCAGGTGGTGTATGCTGCCTGGTTGGTGATCCAGTGTCTGATATATCTCGGGAGTCCAGGTTGAGACTGCTGATGCTCCTACAAGATCTCTTTCCTCATCAGCTTCTCCCAGCTTTTTTAAAAATTCAACCACAAGGGTCAGCAGCTTCTGTCCATTGGTTGGGTGTAAATACCTGCATCTGACTCTTTCAGCTGCTTGTTGGGTCTTGTAGAGGGTAGTCATGATAGGCCCCTTTTTGTGAGCACTCAGTAACAGTGTCAGGCCTTGGCACCTCTCTTTGAGCTGGATCCTACTTTGGGCCTGTTGCTGTATCTCCTTTTCCTTAGGCTTTTCTCCATTTTTTCCCTCTAGTTTGTTCAAACAGGAACAATTATGGGCCAGAGTTTTGACTAAGGGATGGCAACCCCCTTTCTCTCTTGATGCCCCATCTTTCTGCTGGAGGTGGGCTCTACAAGGTCCCTCTCCCTACTATAGGGCATTTTATGTAAGGTCCCCCCATATGATTCCTGAGAGTTTCTTATTTCCCAGATCTCTGGTACATTCTGGAAGGTACCCCCACCTCCTACCACCTGATGTTGCTTATAAGATTTCATCCTTTTTGCCTGCCAGAGACTTTTTTGGGAGCTTCTCAAACATACCAAATTTCAGGGTTCTGTGTGAATAGACACAGTACCTTGGTGGTGAAATATGACTCTGGGAAAGATTCCTCCTCGGAAGATTTTTGTGCTTGAAGTCTGCTCCTGGTCTTAAATTTGTGCTGTAGATGTACAGATGTTACAGTTAGAAACTGATTAAATACTTCACAGCAGTACTTTGTGTAAGTACCTATAACTCTGTGTGACTCTATAAGTACCTCAAACAAAACATATGATGAATACCCAATAGCCTATTAAGTATACTTGTCTGGATTTCAAGATTATCTAACATGTAAGCCTTCTGATTCCATTTTCTTGTAGTTTTCAATTTAATTATCTGGATAGCTTCCTTATTTCAGAATTTCTTACTACACATTACCTTATCCCTTTTCTTAGTTCAAGGTAAATCCAGATAAGTTTCAAATCATCCTATATCAACAGAAGTTCTTCTGGACAAGGGTTGCTATATCTCATTAGTAGGTACATTGCTGACTCATTGAGAACAAAGATACTTGTCTTTATCTGTGGTTGGCTATTTATATTACCTCCACCCATGTCCTCAAATGATATAAAAAAGGGCTCAAGGGATGAATAATCATGTGTGACAAGGTAAAAGAATCAGAACAAGCAGTAAGCACAGAGTGCTGATTTATCTTCATTTCTGTTTTCAGGTAGGTGGGTAGAGACACTCTGAGTTTACACTACAGTGTAGAATTGACATAAGAACTTTTCCAGGTCTTTTATTTGTAGAAAAACTATTTCTGATTTTTAAAAGAAAAATCTGGGATTCCATTATGGATATTTCCTTCAAAAAGCTGTATATCCCCTGGATAAGGCAAGGGTTGGGAGAATAAGTAAGTCCTTAGATGTGCAATGAGCATTGCCATTTTCTAAGAGTCGTTCTGTGCTCAGATTGTGTTTTGTTGATTCTGAGGATTCAAGGAATAATAAGAGAGGAGTCCAGCAAAGTGAGCAACACTGGGAAAAGACATAGAGTAGTTCACTTATCTACCAGAGGTTTTCACTGGAAATGTATTATAAATGGTCTTAAATATTTATTCCATAGATTTGATAAAATGTCTTCATCATGGATCAAATTTCTTTTTATCCTGACATTGGTACATCTTCTTTCTTTTGGTGAGTAACATTTCTTACAATGCTTTTGCCTCAGAAGTCAGGTAATACTGGAGGAATTCACAGCAATTCAAGAATGGATGGACTTTGGGAATATTAAATTTCTGAAGTGAAATGAAACAAACCATGTTACAAAAGTCTTTGAAAATTACATTGTGAGTGACCTCTATTCATTCTTCTTAGAGACCTTGAGAATGGGAATTGAATTAGAATGGGTGGTATAAAAACCACAAAGTTTTATAAGTGTAATGCCAGCAGCTTACAAGACTGAGCTATGAGCATTGTTTGAGCTTACAAAGTTAAAGTCAGCTGAGATAATGCAGTGAAAGGGATTCTCTTAATACAGTAAATGCAAAAGAAACATGTAGTGATTTTTTTATATTGTTGTTGCCATTATTATACAGATTGAAGAATTTTATTCTCATCCTATGCTGGAGCTCAGGTAGTGGTTAAATGTAATGAATGGGAAGTAGTAGTATCTTCCAGCGCTCATGTTCCATGACACTACCTCCTATATAATTTTCAAATTGAATCCTTTAATGTCAAATTTGGTGTAAAGAGATAACTCACTGGTTTTCTTCCATATACATATGCTGAATGTGAAAATAAAGTAATTGTGATGTATTAGATAGACCTAAGATGTTAATATCTTAATATCTCTTCAGAATATTAATGTTCTAATTTTCACTCATTGCTTTCTATAGGGCAAATCAGCTGATTTACAAGGGATTATTTTCATAAGTTAACATTCTTAATTAATTTTTGATACTAATTTAAACTATACACTTTTTTGAGTGATAGATCTAGACAATTTTCCTAAATGCTGTCTTCTGTCACTTGTTGACCATTGTTGTAGAAGTTCTGGCACTTATACTATGAAAAAATTATAACTGTAACCACTGAGAAGCAGAATACTGTCTGTTTGTTATTTATATGTATGTATAGTCACAGTATTTGAAAACCATGAAAATACTGTAAAAATAATCAGAATTTATAAAATTTCAATAAAGGGCCCATGTATGGATAAACGTTTAGAAATCCATTTAGTGGATTTCTGGAGAAATTTCAGTCAATAAGGTGCTGGCCTTTCAAACACAAGGCCCCAGTGTTCATTCCTAAGTTAGCATGATTTAATTAGCCTGCAATTCTAGTCAAGAAAAGCAGAGTTAGAAGAATTTCTGGGGCTCACTGGCCAGCTCTACTACCCTCTTTGTTGAATTTCAGGCTTGCATTTTACAAACACACTTCTACCACACACAAAAGTTGTATGACATTTGATAAATACCACCTCAATTTTTTGTCTGTTCTCCAGTACTGTACAAAGGCATATGCAAATGTATAAAAAGGACCATATGCACGTAAGTGCACGCACACACACACACACACACACACACACACACACACACACACACACAC
>JADRCG010010557.1:196227-249676 GCA_019844195.1 Rhabdomys dilectus | reverse complement strand
CACACACACACACACACACACACACACACACACACACACACACACACACATTATTCACAGAGAAATCCATGCCTTTTTTCTACATGTTGATAATATCAATGTAAGAAATTTGAAAGCAAAACAAAAATGGATTCTTTCCTTTACTAATGCTATCTAACCCTCAATTGACTTATAGATCTCATACTTGTTCAAATTCAAGCCTCCCTTCCCTAGAGAACAGACATAATTCACAATCACTTTCCCCAGAGAGAGGCCTCCTCTCTTTAGTGTGGAGTTTCCTTGGTGTTGATCTATAGAGTTATTCAGTTGTAGTCAGAGAGAATATACAAAATAATTACAGTTTGCTGTATTTTTGAAATGTGTTTCTGTCTTATCATGTGATGATTTATTTTAAACAGTTTCAGAATGCTTGACAAAAATGTCTATTCTGTAGTTAGTGAAACATTCTGTTGAAGTGTGTTAGATACTTTATCTCTGTGTTTTAACTCTAGTGTTTCCTTGTTATGTTTTTGATCTGGTTCACTTGTCTCTTGGAGTGAGTTGGGTATTGAAGTCACCTGCTATTATTATGCTGTTGTTAATCTGTCACTTTTTATTTAGCAATGCTTTTATTTCTGTGGACAGGCGTATCTCTGCCTTGTCCTTAAATTATCTTCTTAAAGGGTAGTTCCTTTAATCAGTTAGAAGTGACGCTTTGTAAATTCCTTGTAGAAAAATATTAGCTTGAAGTTTATTTTGTGAGCAATCTATTTACTCTATTTATAGACTTTCCTATTTGTACCTTGAACTGATTCTATATTGTTCAATTATTATTTTCATTTCTTATAATTCATTCAAATTATTTTCATATTATTTAACTATATATTCCCATATGTGTTAATCCAGTGCAAGTACATATAGGTGCCAGCAAGTGGGTATATTAAGGAAAAGAAGTTCATGGTGTCTTTAAATGAAGGGTTCAGATATAATAAACAATCAATAACTGCCATTTCCATATTTGAAATCACTCTGTGAATATATTATTTTAGTACTGTGACAAATATATTCTTGCCTCCAATATCACAAGAGTAATAAATTGACATAGGTCACTTTAAGTATTATGGATACTTCTTACCACAGTCTATAGATTTTCTCTTTCAACTTTTTTATATTGTTTATTTATATAATTCATAGGTGTGCATGTGTTTGTATATGCCATGTTGAAGTCAGAGAACTACTTTTGTGACTTGATTCTTTTTCATTATGAAGGAATTGGTATATTAAACTTAGGTTCTCAGTCTTTTTAGCCAAATCATCACACTCTACTGAAAATTTTCTCTTTTTTTTTCATCCATTGATTGCAGAGACTGCTGTTGAAAGTGCAGGGAATATTGAACGACAGGTAAATGAATACTGATTAATATGGAAATTTAAAAAGCAAACTTTTGGCTTTTGAAATGTCACCAAAG
Source organism: Rhabdomys dilectus (assembly GCA_019844195.1). Taxonomy (NCBI): domain Eukaryota; kingdom Metazoa; phylum Chordata; class Mammalia; order Rodentia; family Muridae; genus Rhabdomys; species Rhabdomys dilectus. The sequence goes on along the minus strand of JADRCG010010557.1, from coordinate 248,228 downwards.
AAAATGTACAAGACAACATTGTGATAATCAAAACAACCAAAATATTAGTTTTATTATTAAACAAAGGTTAAAGAGTAGTCTTGTCAACAATATAAAACTACTTAATGTTGTAGACAAGGTAAAACATTCCATTATTCATAAATTCTACCAATGTACAAAATCCTTACTGTATACATTTACATTTTATGTTTTAAAATATGTTAAAAGTGGAATGATTTACCCTAGAAAAGAAGACTGGAAGCAATAAAAATATCCATTCCAAGTTAGGTTAAATATCAGTTTTGATCCGGTAAGAAATTGTAATATTATATAAAAGTTAAGAACTTTTATTCTGAAAAAATACAAAAATAACAAACAAATTTGAAAAACAGCTTCATCTGAATTTCATAATGTTGTCTGTGTCTACAAATATTATCAATAATAAATTTTATCTCTCTATATATATTATAAATATGCAGAGACACGCATATATGTCATAACTTATAAAGTAAAGGTATTAAGAAGTATAATAGAACTACAAATAAATCATCAAGTTTTATGATTTCTTTCAATGTAAAGCAATGTAGGAGATTTTTATCTGAGTTAACATGAAGTCGGAGAATGATAGCCTAATTATGGAATTACAGTTACTTATTCACATTGTCTCAGAATATTAGGCTTATAAAATTATATCAATAATGTATTACATTTAAGTAGAATTGTAGTGTTAGTATTTACGTTTAATACTTAATACTGAATCATTTTATCAAGTAGAATTTTTCTAGCAAAGATTATTACCTGATATATTTTATGTTGTCTTCTTATGTCTCACAGCCAAACTGTAGCATGTATACGCATACAGGTGACTGCACCAGAACCCTGAACCCAGTTTGTGCAGATGATCGAATATCGTATTATAATGAATGTTACTTCTGCATAGAAACACGGTAAGAACACATAATTTAATATTAGATCTTTCAAATTAGTGAAGAAACTGTTAGAAACTGATGAAGTTTCTGTTCCTGATATAAATATGACATAGTCCAAACATAACCATTTTCATTAAAGAAAACTCATGCATCCATTTGTAAATTTCCTTGAAGTTCTTCTGGATTTTAGTAGTTTTTGTACTGATTTATTAAGCAGGATTCTACTGACTACTCTTTCATAGTATTTATTGATTAATTTTACTTGATCTTTATGAAGGGAAGCCAGTAGACTAACCAAATGTAATGCTGTAACTTCAAGCCTTGGCACTGTTCTAGTCTCACCTGTTGCTATGGCAAATGTTATCATGAAAAACAACCACAGTAAAGAAAGGATTTATTTTAGTTAACAGGTTACAGTCTGTCATTGATAGAAGTTGAGTCAGGGAATCAAGCAGGACCTTAAAGCAGAAACCAGGGAGGAACATAGATTGCTGGCTCACTTACAGATTCATCTTCAACTTGCTTTCAAATAGATCCTAGGATCCAGAAAATTGTGCCACATACAATGCACTGTGGTCTCCTACATTACTTAACAATCAGTACAATTTTTCCCTAGTCATGTTCATAGATCCATCTGATTTGTCCACTGGAGACTTCCTTATCAGGTGATTTTTGGCTGTATCAAGTTAACACATAAAGCTAACTAACTTAGGTGCTCAATGGTAATTCCCACTCTTGACCAAGACATTTAAGTACAGAATTTTTAAATTTACCACAATTGGATCCAAAGCTGTGAAGGAACATCTATAGTGATCTACTTTTTCCTCTTTAACTTGTCAGAACTAAGCCTTCAAGTCCAGAGCAGTTTAGGGTTCTTCCTTCCAAATTCTCTTTCTTTTCCATCACTGATGATTGTACCCCCTTTTATTATTTAGGACACATTTAAATATTATGTTGTTAGTGGTAGCAAAATCACACACATATTCTCTTTAATTAGACTCACTTCACATTTTTTCTCTCTCAAGTGCTTCATTCCATAAAAATTTGTATACAGTTAGTTCCATAAATTGACTTTTCCCATTTTTTGAGAAAAGATTCCCTTTAAGGGTAGGGAGTAGGAGAGGCCCAGCTGCTTATAGATTGTGTGACAGACACCCACACCAAGTCATGTTAGTGATCTTTCATTAAAAAGTAATTATATAATCCTCTATTAAATTAAAATGGTAGTTCAAATATTTATTTTTTTCTTCTCACTTCTTTGTTTGCAGAAAGAAAAAAATTAAATATAGATATCATGGTATTTGTACTTAAAATTAAAGGTTTCATGGTGGGTTATACAATCAAGTGGAATGTTCTCAACCAGGGCTTTAAATTCCTAATCAACAAGTGAAGTCTTCTATTATTCATAATATGGAAAAGAGAAGATTGAAGAATCTTTCCAATGTCAACCTGAGATTGAATGATTTTATTTTCAATGATTTGATGGTGATATGAATACCTATTTTCTTAATTTTTGTCTTACATTACATAAACTGTGAGTTTTAATCATAGATGTTCTAATAAATAAAATGTTTAATAATTTCAATACTATTAAGGGTCCTTTCTTGTGGGAGCTGTTTAATAAGATCAAGTGGTGATATTTTGATAGTTATAATTGAGGAATAATAAATAATAAATATAAAATATAATACTTGAATATTCATCAAAATGATGGTGGGGAATCTTCTGTACTTTTAAGAAACTGAACCTGTAGCAAGATATTTGAAAACCTGAATCCTAGTAAACATCTTTGGTTGATTTTGGGAATTTAGTGTAAGGAATCATATGGACTAAATATGGAACAAATGTCTCTCATTGAATGTGTTGCCTTTTCCAAACACACTAGAACATTTCCATCTCCAAAACTTAAAGAAATAAAATTAGATTTTATTTCTGTATTTCTGTGTTATGAATCAGTTGAGACGGGGGGGGGGGGAAGAGATAGAGAAAGAGAAAAGAAGGGAGGGAGAATGAAAGAAAGAAAGAAAGAAAGAGGAAGAAGGAGGAGGAGGAAGAGGAGGAGGAGGAAGAGGAGGAGGAGGAGGAAGAGGAGGAGAAGGAGGAAGAGGAGGAGGAGGAGGAGGAGGAGGGGGAAGAGTCATAAAAGTAGTAGTTATAGATTCAGGTAACTCTGCTTTGAGATAGTATAGCTCTTTGCACCTAAGTTGATGTTTCTCAGTTGAACAAGAAAGGGTTTTCTCAGGTTGCCAAATGTTTAGTTAAGAAATTGTATCTACTGGAAAAAACATATATTCACACTAAAAAGTAACTTTCAGTCTGTTACATATACATGTTAGACCTGCTTTCTTTATTAGCAAAAAATTTCATCATCTGAAATAGCTATCAGTGTGGTTTCTCATTAATGACATACGTGCCTAGTACTAATTCATGTTGGTGCCATTCACTATAATGTGCTATTTTAACCCAGAATTGATGGTGCATGCCTGTAATTCTCTGTACTTGATATAGTTGCACGAGGACCAGAAATTTGAGGTCTTTGACAAGGTATTGAGGTTGTGGCCAGACTGGGTTACATGAAACTAGATATCAATGAAAAATATTGTATTACAATAGAGCTGCATTAAAAGGTTTTCATTCACCTTCAAACCCTTAAAATACTATATTCAGCATTGTTATTACTACTTAAAATAAATGAAAGCATTTTGGAAAGTTTATGTCAACTTTATACAAAGTAGTCATTTAGTAAGACTGAAATGAAGCTGAGAAAATGATTCTATCAGATTGAGATGACTGTAGACAAGCTTGTGGGGCATTTTATTTAAAAAGGATTAATGTGGGAAAGCTAAGGGTACTGGGAGCAGTGTCCTCAGTTCCAAAGAGTAGCTTTGTTAGGGAAAGATATAGTAGAAAGAACACAGACCGCCATAATAGAACTATGAAAAAATAAATTTTATGTGGATGCTTCAAATGTTTGATAGACAAAGCAACTCCGAGGAAAACAACTATAGACAGTACTTAGGTAATTAACCTTCTTATATACAAAGGTAAAAAGTGACTCTTCCCCTCTGCCCTCCAAAAAAGAAAAGACAGATACAGCATGGAAATAGAGATACTAGACTTTATTCTGTTTTTGATTACTTTTGATGCCCAAATGTGAACTCAATGATTTTTTTAAAACAATCTCTAGTTTCTGAGATATTTTAATAATAGGACTTAAATATGTAACAAATGACTCAGCTTAAATTGTTAATGAGAAAGAATAGCAATGTTTCAAAACTGTTAATATTGTTATCAGACTGTAAAAATGTACATCCAGGGCTCTGGTCATTGTTCCCATATATGCTGTTTAACAAGTCTAGAAGTGTAAATCAGAGAAATAAAAAGTATTTTTTTCAGTGTGATCACATTGATTAAAAGGATCTAGCCAACTTCAAATCTGTCTGAGATGCTGACATAATTTTTAGATTTCACAAGTGGCAAGAGGTATACGGAAGAAACTACTAAGGTTTGTATCTCTACAATTATTGCCTCTTATGTATTCTGTTCTGCAAGGCAAATCCACAGACTGTCAGAACTGTGTGAACTTTGTTCAGTTAATATTGAGGCAAATTATTCTCTCTAACTGGCTCCCATTACACAAGAATTCATGGAACAATTTGAGGTTCTTTGAGGATCACTGATTCAAAAGTCTGATACACAAAGGGAGGGATACATGTTTTTTTTTATAAAACAATTCCTGTCTAAGCAAGGAAGGTTCCACAATTTTTGTTTTAGATACATTTTTTAGATACAATTTTTGTTTTAGATACATTTGTTTTAGATACATTTAGATACAATTTTTGTGTTCATTTCTTCTCTCCTGGAAAATAAGTGAGCATCATCTTGGAGGCACACAGCAATTCTATTGTTTTAAAACATCTTTTACCAGTATGCCAACACTAAGAGGCTGGACTGCAAACACTCAAAGAAAATATTAGTCATGTCCTTGTAGCCCTATTAGAGCTCACTGCCAATGAGAAACAATGGAATTGTTGAATTGGAAGTTGAAATTCAAAACAAAGACTTGGCAGGAGAGCTGCTCGATGATGTACAGAATGGACAAGATCCTTTGCACAATAACCTGAAGAGTCTTAGAAACTGTGGATGAAAAAGTTTAGACTAGTAGAATTGCAGGATAACTTGTCCTAGGTCCTAGAAATGCAACCAAGGAGATGGAAACTTTGGTGCAAACTGGTGGTTGATACACTGGTTTCATAAGACTATTTGGTTTCTATACCAAGATTTCACCAATTTTTTTTGAATATTATTTCTCTGGAAGGATGATGTTTTGAAAGTTGTAATTGTATAGAATTTACTTGTAGTTCATTGGGAGGAAAAGAAGACCAAAAAATTTTAACTGGAAATTATTCCATGTATATTAGCCACAGTTAAAAAGAAACTTATAAATGGACACAAGTCAATATTCCACACTCCCCATAATGATTATGATATTGATGACAGTTCTTTTTTATTGTGTTGCTTGAGTAGTTTACTTTCTGGAACTCATAGGAGTGTCAATTTTCTGTTTGTACACCAAATTTCTGAATTGTAAAAACATAACTAAGCATATGAACCAATTATTTCACTTCTAAACAATGTATCTTATTTAAAAATATAAATATGTATTTTGTTAAGCAAAGGTATTCACAAAATATGAATAGAAATGAAAAGTTACAGACATAAAATATGCTTTTAGTAAAAAAACTTAAAGGATATCACTCCTGTTCCTTCTCACAGTCTCCTCATTTCCTGCCCATTCTCCTTTCCTGCCCTTCTTTTTCCCCTTCTAAGTGTGATTAAAATATCCTTGCTTGGACATTCCTTCTTGTTTAACTTCTTTGGATCTGTGGGGTGCATCATGGGTGTTCTGTGCTTTATGGGTAATATCCACTTCTCAGTGAGTACATACCATGTTTGTCCTTTTGTGTCTGAGTTACCTCAAGATGCTATTTTTAAATTCTATCCATGTTCTTGCAAAATTCATAATGTCCTTGTTTTTAATAGCTGGATAGTACTCCATTGTGTAAATGAACCACATTTTCTGCATCTATTCTTTGTTAGAAGAGCAACTGGACTATTTCAGTTTTTGGCTATTAGGAATAAAGCTGCTATGAATGTAGTGGAGCACATGTTCTTGTGATACGGCAGAGCATCTTTTGGTATATTCCCAGGAGTGGTGTAGCTGGGTCTTTATGTAGAACTATTTCCACTTTTCTGAGAAACCACCAGATTGATTTCCAGAGTGGTTGTACAATTTTACAATCTTGCCCTCAGTGAAGGGAATGTTCTTCTTTCTTTACCTCCTTGCCAGCATGTGCTTTCACTTGAGCTCTTGATCTCAGACATTCTGATTCGTATAAGGTGGTATATCAGGGTCATTTTGATTTGCATTTCCTTTATGACTAAGGATGCTGAATATTTCTTTAAGTCCTAGGAGAATGAGTAGAAATCTGCAACTGCCAGAGATTTGGTGGGGGTGCATATGGTGATCCTTAGGAATTTCCAGAGACCTGAGATGGGGGAGTCCACCAGGAGTCAATGGATAGCTCAGATGCCTAATGGTGGGGTCATGGAAGCTGAAGCATCCACTTCTTATATTCAGGATGGACCTGTGTAAAGGGATAAGCACACCAACCCACCCACAAAACTTTCTACCTGAATATTTTCCAATCTAAAAGAAATACAGGGACAAAAATGAAGGACAAACTGAAGGAATGGCCAACTAATAAGAGGACCAACTTGAGACCCATCCCATGGACATACACCAGTCCCTGACAGTACCAATGATACTCTGTTATTCTTGCAGAGAGGAGTCTAGCCTGACTGTCCTCTGAGAGGGTGTACCCAGTACCAAGCTGATACAGATGCAGATACCACAGCCAAAGACTGGACTTAAGTCAGGGACTGTGATGGAAGAGTTGAGGGAAGGATTGGAGGCTCAGAAGAGGATGGGAACACCACTGGAGGACCAATAGAGTCAACTAATCAAATCTTTTGGGAGCTCTCAGAGACTGAGCCACCAACCAAAGAACACATAGGGGCTATAAGAAGACCCCGCCACCCCACATATGTAGTAGACATACAAGTCAGTCTACATGTGGGACCATGAGGAACTGGAGCAGAGGCTCTCCTTATAGAAATAGTCTGACTATGGTTTCTGTTCCCTAACAGGACTCCCTTTTCTGCCCTCAGTGGGAGAGAATCTACCTAATCTGGTAGAGAATTGACAGTCCAGGGTCCAGGACCCAACATTCTCAGAAGAGAATGGGAAGATGAATGAAGAAAGGCACTGCCACTGTGTATTGCTTCTTTCTTTGTGAAGGATGGACTAAGAGTGGCAACATTTGGGATATAAATAAGTGAATTTATTTATTTATTTATTTATTTATTTATTTATTTATTTATTTATTTATTTATTTGAAGAGAACATAAGTTTTTTAAGTGACAGAGTTAGATTTTAATCAGTTTTAGAAAGAAGATCCTTACCAAATAGAAGGACAAGTATAGGAATAAACTAAAATAACTAAGGTGTATCAGAACAAAATTTATAACTGCTAAAACTTATTTAAATTTCTTAGGTCAGATTGCAGGGTGACAAATCCCAGTTGATATAGCAACAACATAAACTCTCTACCTACTGCTTAGCAAACATTGCAGAAGAGGGCGCCAAGCAGTGGAAGGTTCAGAGGATTATGATGGCTTTTTCGAGACAGTATATTCTGTACATGGCAAGAAGCTGCACAAACAAAAACCCAACAATATGGCCACCTAAAGAAGCAATGCACAGTGACAATGACAGTTGACTGACCAACTTGGATAGGGAAAGACTTAGAAGGTTCCACCACTAAATGAAGAATTGTAAGAAGTAACTGACTTTGTGGTCAGTCATAAACACAGGCACATATGTACAACATGAAATGGACTTACCGGGTTGGGTTAAATTCTCCTTCTTATAAACTTATACTTGTACTTTTCTGTCATGACATACAAAAGTTATTACATGTTTTTCTCATCCATTAAAGAAAGTATCATGGACCTTGAGTGGATGATGCAGTTCCTTGTGTTTGTCTCTACTCTTTCTTTCAAGTATTTGATCCAGGCTATGGCAGCTTTTCATTGAACTTTTTACTTGATATCACATTTGTTTTCATTTGCATCAGCATATTGAGCTATTTTCAGTAAGGCTATTGTTACAGATAGCTGTCTGTTTTTTCTACTCCCTTAAAATGGATGCCTGTACTCAGGTGAAATCTTAGTTCGTCAGTTAATCACAGGCTAAAGCCTGTGATTTGACAATGGAAATAGAGGGTGAAGCTGAAAGTTTTAGAGAGGGGAAAAAGCAGGAAGTAGAGACACAGTGAGATGGAGGGAGAGCAGATTGGAGGATGGAAGAAGATAGAAGAAGGAGAAGAAGATGGAACTGACCCATGTGGTCTGGAGAAGCCACAAATAGCTAGGGATTATATAGATGGGCCATAGAGTAATGTAGGGTGCATTTGGCCAATCTAGGTGTCTAGCTTGTATTTATATTAATCTAGTTTTGCGTTCTTTGTGTGGGCATTTTGGAGTTAAAGATTTACTGTTATAAATCTGGCTGGTATACTAAGAGTCTTTAATGTTATCATTTTTACAGGGCCAAGGGATCTGCACTAGTGGTAGCTGGCTTTCTGCAGGCTAGCCAGAGGGGGTGGATGGCCGGGGAAAATCAGAGCAGCTTTGCAGCAGCTGGCCTCAGGAACCATGGGGGCATGCAAGACCACCATTGTTGGTGATTAGAAGGTTTAGCATAAACAGTTTGTTTTATTAAAAGAACATGCTACAGGCTATCTGTGTTCCATTTTCTTTTTTCTTCTTTGGATTATATATGTATTTTTTTAATATTCATCTCTCATACCATACATACCTAACACAGTTTCCTCTCCCTCCACTCTCCTCTGTCTCCCACCCCTCTTCACTCCACAGATCACTCCTATTCCAATTCTCTTCAGAGAAATAGGCCTCCCAGGGGTTTGAACGGAATATGATATAAGAAGATACAATAAAACTAGATACACATCATCACATCAGGCTGTGTGAGGCAACACAGTAAGGAGAAGAGTGATCCAAGAAGAAGCAAAGGTGTCAGAGGTACATTATTGCCCACTGGAAGAACTCTCACAAAAACACCAAGGCAAAAAATCATAACATATACACAGAAGACCTAGCTAAGACTCATGCAGACTCTGTGATTGTGGATTCATGTCTGTGAGCCTATATGAACATCAGTTGATTCTCTATGTCATGTTCTCATTATTTCCTTGACTTCTCTAGCTCCTACAATTCTTCTTATTCCTCTTCCACAGGGTTACCTGAAGTTCCAAGGGGAGAAACATGATAGAGGTCTTCAATGTGGGTTCTTTCCCACTTCTATTTGTTTGTGGGTCTTTGCATCTGCTCCCATCAGCTGCTGAAGGATTCCTCTATGATGATGATTGGGCTAGGTACCTATTTATGAGTATAGTAGAGTGCCATTAGGAATCATACTATTGATTTTTGGTTGTTTTTTGATATTCAAGGTCTCTGTCCATTCTTGGGCATGGGCACTTTCTCAAGTATAGACCTCAGATTAGACCAGTCATTGGTTGGTGACTCCCAAAAGTTCTGCAGCTCCATTGCTACAGCAATCTTGCAGCAAGATAGGTCATAGGTCAAAGGCTTTGCATCTGGGTTGGTGTCCCAGTCCCACCACTGGAAGGTTTCTGGTTACAGAAGATGGCTGATTTCTGCTTCACATCTCTCATGACTAGGAGTCCTCCCTGTGGTCATCCTCATAGAATCCTGAGAGATTCTATTGCAAATGGTTCCCACATTGCCCCCTAAATGACCACCAATTCCATATACTCTCTTCTTCAATACCCCCATCTGTTTCCTCCTGTCTTCATACCCACCAGCCTCCAATCCACTCACAAAAATACATTCCATTTCCCTTACACAGCAATATCCATGCATCCCCTTATTTCCCTTCTTGTTATTTAGCCTTTTTAGGTCTGTGGACTATAGAGCATGCTTGTCATTGGCTTAAGAGTCAACATCTATTTATAAGTGAGTACAAGCCATGTTTGTCTTTCTGGGTCTCAGTTTACCTTATCCAGGTTTTTTTTTATAGGTGAGTAATACTCCACTATGAAAATGTACCACATTATACATTCTTTGTTTGAGGAACATATAGGTTCTTTCCAGTATCTGGCTGTTACAAATAAAGTTGCTATGAACACAGTTGAGCAAGTATTCTTATGATAGGATGGAACATTTTTTGGCTATATGCCTGAGAGTGGTATAGATGTGTCTTGTCGTAATAAATTCTCAATTTTCTCAATAATCATAGAGGTTGTACATGTTTGGCATCCCACCTGCAATGGTGGAGTGTTTCCCTGGCTCTACACCTTAGCTACATGAGCTGTAACTTGTGTTTTTGATCTTACCCATTCTGACAGGTGAACAAGGAAGACTGCTATTTCCAATATTGGATTGATTTCTAGACCAGTACATGATTGAGTCTGAATAACTGGTCACCTTTAAAAAATATGAGAGTCATTATAACTTCTCTTTTTGATTTTCTGTCCCACAAGGTCTAAAAACTTGAGGCAAGGCAGTTTGTCCCATCTGGGATATAGGCAAGCAAAGGTGGGTCAGGAACATATGTCCAGTACAGCTTCCAAGTCACCCTTGTCAGGGCACTTAGCAAGCTCATAGGTCAGTATCATTCTTTGTCTCAGAAACAGCAAGTCTCACTAATCATTCTGGCAGCCACCATGCTCCTTCAACATCCTGCAGAAAAAATACAAACATGCCCTCTTCCCCATATTAGAAACCTGGTTGAGATCATGGCATATGCTGGTAAGTGAATCTTTCCTTTCCACCTAGGAATAAGAATATCTAATAATAGGGTGCCATAGACACTCAGCAGAAAGTTTCTTGGCATCCAAATTTCTAAAAAAATAAAATAAAATAAAATAAAATAAAATAAAATAAAAAGAGCATGATTTAAACAAATTTGTGGTATACAGGGATATACCTCCCCCTTTTTATTTTTAGAAGATATTGTTTTCAAGTTCCACGGCCCCTTCCATAATACCTTGTCCTTGAGGATTATAAGAAATTTCTGTATTAAATTATTGGCAAAAAGTTTTAACTGCTCGACTATATTGCCAGCTCCATTATCTGATTGTTTAAAATTAGATATTTTATTTATTTACCTTTCAAATATTACAAATGTTATCCCCTTTCCACATTTTCCCCAAAACCCCTTATCCCATCCCCCTACCCATCTACCCATTCCTATCTCCCTGCTCTTGAATTCCCCAACATTGAGGCATCCAGCCTTCCAGGGACAAAGGGCCTCCTCTCCCACTGTTGCATGACAAGGCTATCTATAACTACCAATACAGGTGGAGCCATGGGTACCCTTTGTGTTCCCAGGCTGGAAGTTTAGACCCTGGGAGCTCTGGTTGGTTGGGAGAGTATTGTAACTCTCCCCATGTGACTGCCAGCCCCTTCAACTCCTTCAGTTTTCTTTCTAACTTCTTCACTGGGGAACCTGTAATCAGTTCAGTAGTTAGCTGCGAGCATCTGCCTCTGTTTATGTCAGGCACTGTCTCTCAGGAGACAGGTATGTCAGGCTCCTGTCAGCATGCACTTCCTGGCATCAACAGTGTATGTATTTGGGGACTGCACATGGGATGGGCCCCCAGGTGGGGCTGTTTCTAGACAGTATCTCCTCCAGTCTCTGTTCCACAGTTTGTCTCCATACTTGCTCCCGTGAGTATTTTGTTACTCCTTCTAAGAAGGACCAAATCATCCACACTTTAGTCTTCCTTCTTCTTGAGCTTCATGTAGTCTATGAGTTGAATTTTAGATGTGAGCTTTTGGGCTAATATCCACTTATCAGTGAGTGAATACCATGTGTGATCTTTTGTGATTGTGTTACCTCACCCAGGATGATATTTTCCAGTTCCATCCATTTGCCTAAGAATTTCATGAATTCATTGTTTTCAATAGCTGAGTAATACTCCATTGTGTAAATGTACTTAATTTTCTGTACCCATTCCTCTGTTGAAAGACATCTGGGTTCTTTCCAGCTTCTGGCTATTATAAATAAGGCTATTTATATAAATATATATATATTATATAAATATATATATATAAATATATAAATAGGCTATTTATGAACATAGTGGAGCATGTGTCCTTGTTATATTTTGGAGCATCTTTTGGGTATATGACCAGGAGTGGTATAGCTGGGTCCTCAGGTAATACTATGTTCAATTTTCTGAGGAACTGCCAGAGTGCTTTCCATAGTGATTGTACCAGCTTACAATCCCACCAACAACTCTTTCTCCACATCCTCACCAACTTCTGCTATCACGTGAGTTTTTGATCTTAGCCATTCTGACTGGTGTGAGGTGGTATCTCAGGGTTGTTTTGATTTGCATTTCCCTGATGACTAAGGATGCTGAACATTTCTTTAGGTGCTTTTGATCATTCAAGTTCGCTCATTATCCTTTTAAAAGGATGAATCCAACTCATATCCTCTAAAATACTTGAAAATCATTTAACATTGTGAGCTATCCAGCATTAATTTTTAAGGTTTGTGAGTCTTTGTTTATATCCTTAAAATATGATCCAAATAATTAAATGGAGGTTACACCTGTACCTTTTCTGGAGCCACAGTAAGTCTATTGGTGGACAACTGAGAAATCAATAGTTGTAACATTTCTTATAGATAGCTTGTCTCATAGAGATAAGGATATCATCCATATAGTAAACTCAATAAACCTGTAAGTTTTGTCATTAATCTTTTAAAGCCATGTCTATAAATGTTTCACAAAGGGTAGGACTGCTTTTCAAACTCTGAGGGAGGACTTCCCATTGATAATGATGGTGTGACTGCTTTAAATTTGTAGAGAGAAGACTAAAGGCAAATCTCTTTACAGTTTTGAAGACTTAAAAGGTATAATAAGATAGCAATCTAATAAATCTAGAAGTATGGTATTGTCATCCCTAGAAACAGCAGGAGAGGGCAGCCCAGGTTAAAGAGTTTCCATGTCTTCCACAATCCATTAGTTTTTCTCAAGTTCTGTAGGAGCCTCCATTTACCTGACTTCTTTTTAATAACGAATGTAGGAGTAAGGACTATTGGAAGGTTCCATATATCCCAGTTGTACTTGTTCATTAACCAGATGTGTGACTGCTTTTATCTTTTCTGCAGTCAGGTATCATTGTTCCATTCATAGAAGAGACTCAGATTTCCAAATAATGGGCTCAGCAGCTATTATACCAGTGGCCCCTAGGAAAATATTTTTATCAAGCTGTTTGCTTTGATTTTTTTCTAGGTTATATAGATATGTTTTGCAATAGCTCCTATCCAGCAGTCAACCCACTCTAATAACTGATTAACACAGGACTAAATGTCAGACACTTGTTCACTACTTATTAACTTGAGAGGCCAAACCTACCCTATCTTGGGACCATTCTCCATCTTAAAAGAAAAAAGCCTGACAACTTGACCTGCAGCTGACCTCAAGCTACCATGGCTTGTGCTTGGCCCATAACCCAGAATTACTCCGTAGCTACTTCCTGACAACAGTTAATCAAAGATTAGTCTGATTGCTTCAGATGTACATTCAGAACATTTGTGATTGTTCATAGTCTTGCTTCAGAGCACCCAACTGTCAGCTTACAATAGTTTTTCTATTAGGTGCATGCCAGACTGGACACTCCTTAACATTCTCCCATTTCTTATAAAAACCTTGTGCTGATGATCCAAGGTTTGCAGGGTGCCAGCTCTGGCTTGAGGGGTGGATCTTCTTCTTTCTTCTTGTCGGTTCTTCTTGAGGCAGCAGAGGGGAAAGAGAGTCGGCAGGGGTAAGACTTGGTCTTATGAGATATTCAGAGTTGCTGTATAATAAAAGTTTACTTATCTAAGTTACTATGCTACTGTAGCTGACCTGCCTTCTGTGATCCTCTGGGGCCAGAAACTGCAGTTTATGGCACTTAGCATGTCATCCTAAAAACAACAAAGGATTAAGTAAATAGCCTTTGTACTATCTCAGCAGAAACTGCTGGGCTCTAACTTATGCCTGCTAGTCTGAAGTCGCAGGAAGAGAAGACACTTAGAGAAATGATTGTAGAGTTTATTACTAAGTGTAAAAAGTTTCCTATGAAAGCTATCTAAGGGGGAAAATGGAAAGGTCCTAAGTGGGGGAAAGGAGAACTTCTACCTGAGAAAAGTGGAAAATTCTATGCTATATACTACTCTAAGTGGGGAAAGGCAAAAAATTCTATTTTATCTCTTCATTGTATCTGCCTCTCATCTCTTTGTCCTCAGTACTTATAGATCTTTCAGAACACATAATCACATGTTACAAAGTTCATCACAAGTTCACACCAAAAATCAAATTACAAATTAAAATAGAAGTTTACAACAGAGAATGTTAACAAGCGTATCCATTAGGAGTGATTATCTGACTAAAGATTCATCACCTGTTTAGCTCCACAGGTTCACTGAAGGTTTAAAACTATAAGTTATTAGTAAAGTTTTGTATAGATAAACACAGGCAATATTTTATCTTCTGTCCTAGCACCTATAATAAATCATTAGTTCCCTTTTAATGACCTTTGGTTAACTGTTTTACAACCTCTTGGAATGTGCTCTGAGTAGGAGAAAGTCTGGTTACTATCTAAGAGCAATTAACTGATGACATTTGGGAGACTGGCAGAGTTCTCATTGCAGTTTTGACTATCAGAAAGGGACCTAATAGCCATCCCATTATAAAAGAGTTTAATAATCATTGATATAATTTTAGGAATTCTTATAGAATTATCATTAAGACTTAAGAAGTCATCTATTTGTCTATATAGCATCACCACAAGACAGTACATCTTCGTGGATCTGTAGAGATCTGCTTCAAAGGGGTGTGTTAGTGATTGTTACAAATGCTTAATGATAATAATAGGGAAAACATATTAATACCAAGAATCTTTCCTAAAATAAGTCCCTTACAGCTTTGCTTAATAAGCGCTCACTTGTTGCAGATTATATAATAATTCAAGGCAAGCCATTTAAGGATGATCACCTAATTATTAGTTTGTCCCATTATGGCTCCTGACAAAGGCTGCTCCACCTTCTGGTCCTCCTGTGTCAGACTTTGGTTGGAGGAAAGCCTAAGCCCAACCATTTTTTTTTAATTGGCTATTTTATTTATTTACATTTCAAATGTTATCCCCTTTCCCAGTTTCCCCTCCCAAACTCCCATCTCATTCCATCTCCCCTGCTTCTATGTAGGTGCTCCTCATCCACCCACCCACCCACCCACCCACTCCCACCTCACCACACTGGCCTTCCCCTACATTGGCTCATCGAGACTTCCCAGGATCAAGGGCTTCTTTTCCCATTGATGCCAGACAAGGCCATCCTCTGCTACGTATGCAGATGGAGCTATGGGTACCTCCATATGTACTCTTTGGTTGGTGGTTTAGTCCCTGGGAGCTGGGGGGGGGTCTGATTGGTTTATATTGTTCAATGGGGTTGCAAACACCTTCAGCTCTTTAAGTCCTTTCTCTAACTCCTCATTTGGAGTCCCCATGCTCAGTCCGATAGTTGGCTGTGAGCATCTGCCTCTGTATTTGTCAGGCTCTGGCAGAGCCTCTCAGAAGACAGTTATATCAGGCTCCTGTCAGTAAACACTTCTTGGCATCTGCAATAGTGTCTGGGTTTGGTGTCTGTATATGGGATGGATCCCCAGGTAGGGCAGTCTCTGGATGGCCTTTTCTTCAGTCTCTGCTCTACACTTTGTCCTTGTATTTCCTTTTGACAGGAGCAGTTCTGGGTTAAAAATTTGGAAATGAGTGGGTAGCCCCATTCCCAAACTGGGGGACTTGCCTAACCTCTGAATATGGTTATCTCTCTCCTTTCATCTACTCTCATCCCTGTTGGGTCCTAGGAGCCTCTTGCTTTCCTGGCATCTGGGACTTGCTGATGACTAGCCCCAGTTTCCCATCTTCCATGGCTACACAGCTCTGTTCAAATGCCTGACCCGTTGTGTATCATATCCATCTCCTCCCTTACTTGATCCTGCCCATCTATTTTCTCCCTCCCCCTCCTCTCTTCCTCCTAAGACCCTCTCACACTCTACCTCCTGTGAGCATTTTGTTCCCCCTTCTAACAAGGACTGAATTACCAACTTTGGCCCTCCTTCTTCTTGAAATTCATATGGTCTGTTAATTGTAACTTGGGTATTTAGAGCCTTTGGGCTAATATCCACTTATCAGTGAGTGCATACCATGTGTGTTCTTTTGTGATTGGGCTACCTCACCCAAGATGATATTTTCTAGTTTCCATTTGCCTGTGAATTTCATAAATTCATTGTTCTTAATAGTTGAGTAGTGATCCATTGTGTAAATGTACATTTTTTTGTATCTGTTCCTCTGGTGAAGAAAATCTGGGTTCTTTCCAGCTTCTGAATATTATAAATAAGGCTGCTATGAACAAAGTGGAGCATGTATCCTTGTTATTTGTTAGAGTATCTTTTGGGTATAGGCCCAGGAATGGTATAGCTGGGTCCTCAGGTAATACTATGTCCAATTTTCTGAGGAATCCCTAGATTAATTTCCAGAGTGGTTGTACCAGCTTGCAATCCCGCCAACAATGGAGGAGTGTTCCTCTTTCTCCACATCCTCATCAGCATCTGCTGTCACCTGAGTTTTGATCTTAGCCATTCTGACTGATGTGATGTGGAATCTCAGGGTTGTTTTGATTTGCATTTCCCTGATGACTAAGGATGTTGAACATTTCTTTAGGTGCTTCTTGGCCATTCAATATTCCTCAGTTGAGAATTTTTTGTTTAGCTCTGTACCCCATTTTAATAGGGTTACTTGGTTCTCTGGAATCTAACTTCTTGAGATCCTTGCATATATTGAATATTAGCCTTCTATTGGATGTAGGATTGGCAAAGATCTTTTCCAAATCTGTTAGTTGCTGTTTTGTCCTATTGAGAGTGTCCTTTGCCTCTTCAATTTTATGAGGTCCCATTTCTCTATTGTTGATCTCAGAGCATAAGCCATTATTAATATTCTGTTCATGGACTTTCCCCCTGTGCCCATGTGTTCGAGGCTCTTCCCCACTTTCTCTTCTATTAGTTTCAGAGTATCTTTTGTGTGTGTGTGTGTGTGTGTGTGTGTGTGTGTAGGTCCTTGATCCACTTGGACTTGAGCTTTGTACAAGGAAATAAGAATGGATTAATTTGCATTCTTCTACATACTGACCTCCAATTGAACCAGCACCATTTGTTGAAAATGCTGTCTTTTTTTCTACTGGATGGTTTTAGCACCTTTGTTAAAGATCAAGTGACCATAGGTATGTGGGTTCATTTCTGGATCTTCAATTCTATTCCATTGAACTTCCTGCCTGTCTCTGTACCAATACCATGCAGTTTTTATTCCTATTGCTCTGTAGTACAGCTTGAGTTCTGTGGTGATGATTCCCTCAGAAGTTCTTTTATTGCTGAGAATAGTTTTTCCTATCCTGGGTTTTTTGTTATTCCAAATGAATTTTGAGAACTGCTCTTTCTAACTCAATGAGGAATTGAGTTGGAATTTTGATGGGGATTGCATTGAATCTGTAGATTGCTTTAGGCAAGATGGCCATTTTTACTATATCAATCCTGTCAATCCATGAGCATGGGAGATCTTTTCATTTTCTGAGATCTTCGATTTCTTTCTTCAGAGACTTGAAGTTCTTGTCATACAAATTTTTCACTTGCTTGGTTAGAGTCAGACCAAGGTATTTTATATTATTGTGGCTATTGTGAAGTATGTCACTTCCCTAATTTCTTTCTCAGACTGTTGATCCTTTGAGTAGAGGAAGGCTACTGATTTGTTTGAATTAATTTTATATCCAACCAGTTTGCTTCAGTTGTTTATCAGCTGTAGAAGTTCTCTGGTGGAATTTTTGGGGTCACTTAACTATACTATCATATCATCTGCAAATAGTGATATTTTGACTTCTTTCTTTCCAATTTGTATCTCTTTGACCTCCTTTTATTGTCTAATTCCTCTGGGTAGGACTTTGGTTACTACATTGAATAGATAGAGAGAGTATGGGCAACCTTTTGTAGTCCCTGACTTTAGTGGAATTGCTTCAAGTTTCTCTCCATTTAGTTTGATGTTGTCTACTGGTTTGCTGTATATTGCTCTTACTATTTTTAGCTATGGGCCTTGAATTCCCAATCTTTCCAAGACCTTTACCATGAAAAGGTGTTGAATTTTGTCAAATGCTTTCTCACCATCTAACAAGATGATCATGTGTTTTTCTCCCTTTGAGTTTGTTTATATAGATTATGTTGATGGATTCTGTATATTGAACCATCCTTACATCCCTGGAATGAAGCTTTCTTGATCATGGTGAATGATCTTTTAGATGAGTTCTTGGATTCAGTTTGTGAGTATTTTCCTGAGTATTTTTGCATAGATATTCATAAGGGAAATTGGTCTGAAGATCACTTTCTTTGTTGGATCTTTGTGTGGTTTGATATAAGTGTAATAGTGGCTTCATGGAAGGAACTGGTTAGTGTTCCTTCTGTTTCTATTTTGTAGAATAGTTTAAAGAGTATTGATATTAGGTCTTCTTTGAAAGTCTGATAGAATTCTGCACTAAACCCTTCTGGTCTTGTACTATTTGTGGTTGGAAGACTTTTGATATCTGCTTCTATTTCCTTAAAGGTTATGGGAAAGGTTTAGATGGTTTATTTGATTCTCATTTAATTTTGGTACTTGGTATCTGTCTAGAAAATTTTCCATTTCATCCAGATTTTTCAGATTTGTTGAGTATAAGCTTTTGTAGTAGGATCTGATAATTTCTTGAATTTCCAAAAATGTTGCAGCCCGAGCTGCCCCAGTTTGGGTGCCAAAAATGTCAGGAACCGCACTACCCCACGCTTGGGGGCCAAAATGTTGAGCTTCTCTCTATCAATGTTGGACCCACACTGCCAAAAGCCTTGGGGACTAAGTTGTTAGAGCCTGCACTGCCCTATGGTCAGTATATAGATGTCAAGTTATTTCTGTTTGCAGATAATATAATATGTGTAAGAAATCCCAAGAATTCCATCAGGAAATTTCTAAAAACAACGATTTTAGCAACATATCAGGATACAAAATCAACTTATAACAATCAATAATTTTCCATTCGTCATCACCAAACACACTGAGAAAGAGATTATGGACACATGCCTGTCTTCTATATTTTAAATAACACTTCTTTGAAAAAAAATCAAGATTATTTCATAATGCTTTGTAAGGACTTTGGGATTTTGTTGTTATTGTTGTTGTTTTGCTTTTTAACCTTATATGACTTTTATGTATATATTATGATCCCTGGTTTTGTATTTTTATGGGATTTCTCTGTGTGTCTATGCCTATGTATGTTTCTTGAAGATTTTCTTCGTTTCTTTTTCTTCTGTTTCTTTTCTTTTGTCTTATGCTTGTTTGATTTTACTTTATCTGATTATATTTTATTAACATTTTGGATGCCTGTTTGTAATTTAATGAGAGAAAGAGAAAAAAAAGAGAGAAGGGGGATGGGGATTCAGGTGAGTGGAGAAGTTAGAGAGGGTCTAGGAGGAGCAAAAAAACATAATCAGTATATGTTGTGTTAAAATTTTACTTTCAGTTTAAAAAATGTCTTATACTTTTTATTCATCAAAGAAATGGATAAATTTTTAATGTTCTAGATTTAATGAAATTTAGACTATCAGTAAATGTTTATTTATTATTTTGACATACATTCTAATATCCTAAAGAAAAAAGACATTGACCCAAAGCACAGCAGCAAGAGATGATCAATAAGAATCCATCTCTAAGTCTATAGAAGCAGAAAAATTTGAGATAAATGATTAATAGCCCTTAAAAGGGCAACTTTCCACTCAGCCTGTGCTCACTTCAGCTCTGCAGTTTTGAATTTTGTTCCGCCAGAGCTTCCTTAAATCAGGCTGTTGATGAGTCTTACCTAGGAGCTTTTGGCCATGCAAAATTCAGACCTTTTATCTTAACTATCAGTTCACTTATTTAACAGCAGAACAACATCTTTACCATTGTTAGAAAATTTCCATGAGTTTTGCATACATTCATTTTGAAAATTCTAATAACCTATGCCCATGTTCAAATATTATTGTCAAACTCATTTTTTTCTCATTGATTTTCTTGTCCTCTTACAAGTCATTTATGTGGAAAACATTTTATATATCTTTTGTTTGTTTGAAGAAATAAAGACTTTCATTCTTTTAGTTCTTTCAAGTTCATGAGACCAAACTGTCCGTATGTCATCTGCCAAAAAATGATCTACCAAGAAGTATTTGGTAGGCTTCACTTCCCTCATGACCTAATTTACAACCTTCAGAAAGAACTCATGATGTCACCATGTCTTATCTTCCCTGTGCAATACTTTTAACCCACAAATCACAGCACTCACAGATAAATTGGAGACTTAGCTATAAGGCTGTAATTGAGGAAAGACCACAGTCTCTCAATTGCTATACTTAAACCAAATATCATTGTGTGAGGTAGGTCAAGCGGCACCCAGTGAGGAGGTATTCTTGTGTGAGGACTTCTCCAGGTTAGGGTCCTTCCTAAAATAATAACAGTGGAGTTCTTCTCTTTCCCCCTCTCCCCCTTCCCTTCTCCCTGTCCCCATCCCCTCCCTCTCTCCCTCCACTTCCCTCTCCTCATCCCCTCTCTCTCTATGTGTCTCCCAGGATTTTTAAATTTTATTGATTGATTGATTTGATTTATTTGTTATATCTATCAATCTATCTATCTATCTATCTATCTATCTATCTATCTATCTATCTATCTATCATCTATCTCTGGGTGGTCTCCCATGACTACATTTTCTGACTTTGTTGAATCATATTTTAGAAATAGATAAAAGAAAATATCATTCCTTAATTAGGGTTCTGGGTGGATGGAAATGTTTCTCAGAATAAAAAGACTGTCTGACCGAGCCCTGGTTGTTTTTATTTGCTGTTCCAGGTACCGTGTTTATCTTTCATAAAATGTTCATCTCAAGAGTTCAAGTTATATACATTACCTTGTCATTTCTTCTTTGTTCTGGTGAGTATATTTTTTAGTCCAAATGAGAACTTTAAACATATTCTAAAATACTTAGGAAGAGAAAAACTCTGAAAAATCAAAAATGAGTGAATGTGTTTGTCCTATTGGGGGCTATGATCTTTAAACTGGTCATGTTACAAATGCCTCTTTAAAATTAAAACAATGACCGTGCGGTGGTGGCACACGCCTTTAATCCCAGCACTTGGGAGGCAGAGGCAGGCGGATTTCTGAGTTCGAGGCCAGCCTGGTCTACAGAGTGAGTTCCAGGACAGCCAGGACTACACAGAGAAACCCTGTCTTGAAAAAAAACAAAAAAATTAAAACAATGGATTCCTCTGGCTTCTGTGTTTTTTGAGCAACTGAGTAATAGGTTTATTTCTCCCTGTTTGTTTTTTAAATATTAACTGGTCTACACTGGAGACGTTTAAAGAGAGTGGTGGATCAGAATGGGCTGTGTCGACTTTCAGTCTTTGCTCATCTCTAAATCCAGATTGCTAATTAAATCCTATTCTTGCTAAATGCAAAGCTGAGGAAGGAATAATGTCTTTAAACATGCCCTGTGAGTTAAGGGCTACTTTAGGAAGTGATTTATCTTCCTTCAAGTTCAAGATTGGCTATGCATTTCAAAATGAGGCATTTATGAAGCATTACCTGGAATCTTGAAATTGCAGCTGATGAGCTTTTTCCAACTTAAATGAATACATGAAAGATATTTTGAACTCTGAGGCCAGAATATTTTACTTAAAATTTCTATATAAAGTTAACATATCCAAGATCTGTTAACAACTGCAGCATGATAATAGTTATGTAGGATAGTAGTATATGATGCTACTTTTTATGTATCCAAGATCTATTAACAACTGCAGCATGATAATAGTTATGTAGGATAGTAGTATATGATGCTACTTTTTACAGAGTTACATATATTTGGAAATTAGAATTGTCTAGATTTGTATGTATTTTTATTTAATTTTTTTACTATTGCCACAAAGTTATCATTCATTACCTACAGGAGCAGGCAATTTATGTCAGTATCTTCTACATTTAGATGTAGATACTTCTCACCAAAGACAACGTGGTCAAGGTTGTTTTTATATATTTTATCTGTTCATCTTTGCTTTGTTTTCAGAAAGTCACCTTATAAGATCAGCAATTTTCAAGCATAGAGTAAGTTACTATTATTTTATATGGAAATTGAAATGATAATGTTTTCTTTTATATAAACTGAGCAACTTAATGTAAAGTTTACCAAAAAAGTCAACTACTTAAAAGTTAAAAAAATGGTATATTTTATTAGAATAAGTCTAAAGCATCAACTGTAAATGCAAGACAACTTATTGATACAAGATGAGAAAAATCAATCTTTTAATTACATATTCCAGCCATTGGCAATCAGATGTGTAATTCAATATCTTTACATTGCAGTAGGGAATTTACCATTAAATGTGATGGCTTTCATATACTCACACAGTAGATGCTACATAAATTTGAAAATAAATGAATTATCCCTTTCAATATCAATATATCTGTATATCTGTAATATATATATGTGTTACAAGCATATGTAAAAAGTGAGCCACATGTGTATAATTATATGGTATTAATATTATTGTGTAAATTACAAAAGTATCATTTGAAATTGAATGTGAAATTTGAAAATGTGTTTATGAACATGTACATAAATGAGATGTATTGACATGAAGACACAGTAAACATATATACTGAATTGCATAGTAATTAAAGAGGAATTTTAGAAAAATAAATAGAAAATTTAATTTAATGATAGGGGATGAAGGGAATATTGTCTGGTGGGGAAGTTCACTGATGTTATAATGTGACCTAGCTGCTTTTCAAGATCATGTTGTGCCAGGTGCATGGTGTTTTTATTAGTAGAGACCTTACAAATTAAAAACATGATAATTCTTTTCACATGGTTTACTGTGTTCTATGTACTTTACACTTATATATAGATTATATGTAACCATTTTATGGCATTACATATTAAGAGTGAAGAACATTTTATTCAATAACCCATTGTCTTATACATTTATGTTATCCTTTTTTTTTTCAGGCAATGTGTAGAGGGCACAGGCCTATAAAATTTTGTCCCAAACAGTATTTTCCAGTTTGTGCAACCAATGGCCGTACATATTTCAACAAATGCGTTTTCTGTTTAGCATACAGGTAAGACAGAAAACATGTCCCTACCAATTCAATGTACTGTAAAAGACAAAGAAACTTATGTACTCCCCTTTAATATTGTGATTTCTGAAAGTGATTTTGCATCTGAAATCTAAGACTATAATTGTGCTGAACATGTACAAATATACAGATCAATTACCTTAATTTTACTTATTAGGAACTATGAATTATAGATGTACACAACATGAGATAATTCCAAAGCCTTGATGCTCAGTAGATCTCTGCTATAGGATGCAATCTATCATGATAGTGAAAGACCCCCAAATGGAGCCCCTCACTCAAATCTGGATCAGTGTGCACCCAAGGACATACGAGAGACCTTCTTGATGCAATTGCAAAAGGTAGTTTAATGGCAAGGGCCCATGGGTCGAAACGTATCACACACAGGGGACACCGAGGCTTCAACAAAGACCCCAAGAAGAGTGGGATATTTATAGATAGAAGTTGGAGAGAGTGGGGAAAATTTGGCATGGTTACATATAATTGGATATTTCAAACATCAACAATTTGTGTATGCAATTATTTGAGCTGGCAGGATGACTAGTTATTTTTGACCATGAAACCTTGTACCTCCCAGAAGGGGGAGAGAAAAGTAAACATTAGATGGCCCATTACTCACTTGGGCTTGTTTGGACTTGTCTGGGGCATGCCTTTTCATTTTGGTCACCCTTCCCCTGGAGGGACTTAATATTTTTATTATGGCTATATTTAATATGTTGTTGGTGGTCTTTGCTGACCATGAATTTTTGTTATTTGTTTCAAGCTGCTTTCAAATTTTATTCTCACAATAGAAAGAGGCCCCACGGTAAAGTTGTCTTACCTTCTGAACTCCATAAAAGATTCTATACCACAGGATGCTCTAAGATACTTCCACTCAATACCCTGTCCTTTCTGCTCCTAAGTACTTTGTGATTGGATAGTTGTGTTTCTCAAGACCTACTAACAATACCTGATTCTTTTCTCTTGGAATCTGGAAAAGCTCCAAGACTAAGGAAGGCAAAGCTAAGGCAGTAGAATAGGTCCCTACAGCCTCAGCTGGAAGTGTGTAGAAACCAGGAGCAGTGAGGAGTTAACTGCTCATAGAAGAAGAAATTAATGTCCTCCATTTAGTCATTCCCCAGTGAAAATCACATAGCACACTTCCCAGAGTCTGATGTATTTTTCCAATAATTTTAAAAATTTTTTTATTTCCTTTATTTTTTTTCCTCTACAGAGAAAATGGTGGTTCATTTATTATATCACATTTCGGCAAATGCTAAGATTTGGATTGAGCTACATATTCCTATGGGTCTTACCATGACCATGGTTTTGCACTGAACTCTACAGTGAATTGGAGAGCTTATCATCAGGTCTTCAGAGCCCATGAAGACTGAGTGAACCTCTGTGTAGGATACGCAATAGAAGGTTGGACTGTTGCTGTTCTTTTCACTTCTAAGATCCTGGAATTCATAGGTTTTTAACTTCTGTGGTCAATTACTTAATGACACCTAAAATCCAGCATTAAATTTATATTTGGTAAATTGACAACTTAAAGCAATCAATGACTAATAAAGTCTGTCTTCCTTCCTTCCTTCCTTTCTTTCTTTCTTTCTTTCTTTCTTTCTTTCTTTCTTTCTTTCTTTCTTTCTTTCTTCCTTTTTGTTTGTTTTGTTTTGTTTTGTTTTGTTTTGTTTTGTTTTGTTTTGTTTTGTTGAGACATGGTTTCTCTGTGTAGTCCTGGCTGTCCTGGAACTTACTCTGTAGACCAGGCTGGCCTTGAACTCAGAAATCCCCCTGCCTCTGCCTCCCAAGTGCTGGGATTAAAGGCGTGTGCCACCACTGCCCGGCTTAATAAAATCTTAAATTATATTCTTATCAAGATAATCTTTTGGGTAAATGGAAAGATGGTCAAGTAGCTAGTGAAGCTTGTTGATCTTGGAGAGAGCACATTTGGTTACCAGCATCCATCACAGGTGGCTCTCTTATAAGCTGCAGCCCCAGGGGGATCCCATATTATTTTCTGGCCTCTGTGTATATTTGTATAGAAACATTATACCCATGAGTGAGTGCATGTGTGTGGGCACACAAATATATAAATATAAAAAAATCATTTAAGAACATTGTCCTTTGTTTCTAAGAGATAACATGGACACATACTTTTGACAAATACATATGATGATCATTGAAGTAAAGTGCTAATTTTCAAATACTATGAGAATGACTTTCTCTGGAAATAACTCTTATCTTCATAAGCTGATTTTTTTCTCTTGACCTTGCAACCAAGTTAACCATATTCATCAAGACAATTTAATCTTAAACCATATTTCCTCTCTCCACATTCTGACCCTTGCATGCCCCAGACCCAGAATGAGAATTAATACTAATAATAGAGATTGAAATAAAGGAACTCATGTTTTCCTTAGCTGAAATCACCAGGAAGAGGCAAAATATCCAGAAAATTGTTGCCAGTGAAATTAAAAGGCTTTGTGGGTGTTCATTTATTCAATCCATTAGGCAGGCACTGTGAAAAAGCAAAATCAAAAACTCAAGCAAGCAAAAATGAAAGACAAAAGATTCCCCATTCCTTTCTTACAGCATGTTTTATGTACTGTTCAATAAATAAAGACCATTGGCCTTTGCTGAGGACCAATGGAAGATACAGAAGTAGAAAAATCAAATTTGGGTTGCTCTTGATAGAAATTACACAAAGAGGATGAGCCCATTTTTTACCTCTTTTGTGTGTGTGTGTGTGTGTGTGTGTGTGTGTGTGTGTGTGTGTGTATGTATGTTCTGCTCTGCTCTAAACATTTTTTTCTTGCTATTTTAAAAACTCTGGTTGAAACAGCTCTCTTGCCAGCAAAAATTGTGAAATCTATTTGGATAGCTCATGGCTTTAATAAAATTTAACCATTTATTTATTTATTTATTTATTTATTTATTTATTTATTTACTCCAGATTTTATTCTAGTCTCCCCCGAACCCCATCTATCCTCTGGCTGTTCCATATCCCATACCTCCTCCCAATGCCCCTGCCTCCACAAGGATGTTCTCACCACCCACCCTCCACCCAACCAGACATCTAAACTCCCTCGTGCCTCCAGTCCCTTGAGGGTTAGGTACATCTTCTCTGACTGAACCCAGACTCATCAGTCCTCTGCTGTATATTTGTTGTGGACCTCATATCAGCTGGTGCATGCTGCCTGGTTGGTGGTCCAGTGTTTGAGAGATCTCAGGGGTCCAGGTTAATTGAGATGACTGATCCTCCTACATGGTCACCCTCTATAAAAAAATTATAAAAATCATTTTATAAAATGATTACAGGTTTTTCTTTAGACTTTTCTTTAAAGGGAATGAAAAATATAGAAAGTTTTTATGACCCCTAGACCTGAGCAAAAGAATGCAGGTTCACTAGTTCAAGGAAGTGAATGTAAGATTTTAGGTCTTCACTGCCCAGGAATACATTCCAGGAGGAGTACATTATCCCCCAGTCAGAAGACACTTGCTAGATTAACATTCCTTAGACCTCAGGGAAGAGAACCCACCTGTGGGTGGGGAAGGCCCAAAGCAGGAAGACACATTCCTGACCACAAAGAAAGATGCAACTCATCTGGGTGGTTCCTGGAACTAGTTAATTTTCCCCTGTTTTTATGTTATGTTTCCTTGGTTGCCCCTTCACCCCCTTGAGGTCTTCCCAGTGTTTCAGAAAGCTGTAATTTAAGTCTAACTAGATGCTCTGCTAACCTAGATAAGCTTCTGCCTGCAGGAACTGCCCCCTCCCATGACTAGTACAGCCTGCTGATGTTCAAAATTGTAAAGCAACCAATCATGTGTAACCGTGTGAAAATTTCTCCCTTTCCCCACCCCGTGCTATAAAAAGTCCCTCAGCTTGATGGTCTTTTGTCAAATTCAGCTTCTGCAATT
Source organism: Rhabdomys dilectus (assembly GCA_019844195.1). Taxonomy (NCBI): domain Eukaryota; kingdom Metazoa; phylum Chordata; class Mammalia; order Rodentia; family Muridae; genus Rhabdomys; species Rhabdomys dilectus. The sequence continues at coordinate 221,037 of JADRCG010010557.1, read as the reverse complement.
TGACCTTGGCTGGCCAACTCTGTCTAATAAACCTCTGCTGATTGCATCCAGGTAGGGTGTCTTGCGAATTTTGGGTGGCCATGACTTCCAGAGACACGAGTAAGGGTCTTCTGAGTTTGGGGGTCTTCACCTCTTCCTCAGCTTCTTCCAGCTTTTCCCTAATTCAACCATGGGGTCAGCAGCTTCTGTCCATTTGTTGGATGAAAATACCTGCATCTGACTCTTTCAGCTACTTGTTGAGTCTTCTGGAGTGCAGTCATAATAGGCCCCTTTTTGTGAGCTCTCAATAGCCTCAGTAATAGTGTCAGGCCTTGGGACCTCCCCTTGAGCTGGATCTCACTTTGGGCCTGTCAATGAACCTACTTTTTCTCAGCCTCCTCTTTATTTCCATCCCTGCAGTTCTTTCAGACAAAAACATTTATGAGTCAGAATTTTGACTGTGGGATGGCAACCCCCTCCCTCTCTTGATACCCTGTCTTCCTGCTGGAGGTGTGCTTATTCTGTTCACTCTACCTACTGTCAGGCATTTCATCTAAGGTCTTTCTCTTTGAGTCCTGAGAGTCTCTCACCTCCCAGGTCTCTGATATATTCTGGAGGGTCCCCCCAACCTCCTACTTCCCAAGGTTAACTGTTGGCCCTCAGGGCTTCAGTCCTTTTTCCTCACCCAATTCCAGATCAGGTTCCCCATTTCTCACTGCCTCCCTCCACTTTCCCTCCCAGGTCTCTTCTTCTCTCCCCACTTGTGATTGCTTTCTTCTTCCTCCCAAGACAGGCTGAGGTGTCCTCACTTGGGACCTTCAACTTGTTGACCTTTTGAGTTCTGTGGACTCTGTCTTGGGTATTCTGTATTTTTTTTTTTTTGGCTAATATCCACTAATTAGTGAGTACAGATCATGCTTTATTACAGAGTAACAGTGATAAAAACTGCATGCTACTGGTACAGAGACAGACATGTTGATCAGTGGAAGACCCAGCAATAAAACCACACACTTCAGGACACTTGATGTTTGTCAAAGAAACCAAAAATATACGATGGAAAAAAGAAAGCATCTTCAATAAATGGTGCTGGTCTAACTGGCTGTCTTTATGTAGAAAAATGAAAATAGAGCCATATTTGTCACCTTTCACAAAGCTCAAGTCCGGGTGGATCATGACCTCAACATAAAACCAGATACACTGAATCTAATAGAAGAGAAAATGGCAAAGAGCCTTCAACTCATTGGCACAGGGGGAAATTTCCTAAACAGAACTCCAGTGTCTCACACTGTAAGATCTAGAATTGATAAATGGGACCTCATGAAACTGGAAAGCTTCCATAAGACAAACACACAGTCAATAAGACAAATTGACAACCTACAGATAGGGAAAAAAATCTTCACTAACCCTAATCTGACAGAGAGCTATGTCCAAAATATATAAAGAATTCAAGAAGCTAACTACCAAAAAACCCAAACAACTCAATTAAAAAATGGGGTGTAGAACTAAATTGAAAATTCACAGCAGAGGAATCTCAAATGGCTGAGAAGCATCTAAAGAACTGTTCAAAGTCCTTAGTGATCAGGGAAATGCAAATCAAAATGGCCCTGAGATTCTACCTTACACCAATCAGAATGGGTAAGATCAAAACCTCAGGGGACAACACATGTTGGTGAGGATGTACAGATAGAGGAACACTCACTCCTCCATTGTTTGTGGGATTGCAAACCAGTACAACCACTATGGAAATCAATCTGGAGTTTCCTCAGAAAATTGGAAATAGACCTACCTGAAGATGCAGCAATGACATTCTTGGGAATATATGTAAAAAAATGTCCAACCATGCCATGGGGCATGTGTTCTATTTTGTTCATAGCAGCCTTGTTTGTGATAGCCAGAAGCTGGATACAACCCAGACGTTTCATGACAGAAGAATGAATACAGGAAATGTAGTTCATTTAAACAGTTGTATACTACTCAGCCATTAAGAACAAGTAGTTTTGCAGGCAAATGGATGGAACTAAAAAATATCATTCCGTGTGAGGTAACTCATGTAGAGTGAAAAATTATAAAGACCATTTTATGAAATATATATAGGCTTTTCCTTTACCCTGAGCAAAAGAATGCAGGCTTCAGAAGGCGGAACTGAATGTAAGATTTCAGGCCTTCATTGCCCCAGAGATATTCCCGGTGGAGGGCATTATCCCTAAATCAGAGGACACTTGCTGGATTACATTCCTCAAGCCTCAGGGAAAAGAACCCACCTGTGGGAGAGGAAAGCCCAAAGCAAGAAGACACATTCCTGACCACAAAAAGATGCAAGTCATCTAGGTGGGGCTATGACCAGAGCAAGTGAGAAATACTTAACCTGAAATAGTTGGTAATGACAGGGTAGGACACAGTGACTTGACAAGACCACATTTTTTGTGAGAAATAGGTGTGCAGAATGCTTTCCACATGATCCTGTATCATTTAGGTTTGGGCTCCTCTGGAATGTTCCACTATTTTTATGATCATGTATCCTTGACAACCCCTCACCCTCCTTCCCACTCCCCTGGTTTATGGTTTACCCCTTTAAAAACCCTCCCCAGACTTACTGGCTTTGTCAAACTGTACTCCTGCGCGAGTGTGCAGTTTGAACGCTGGCTGCCAGCTCTCTTCCCTAATAAACCTCTGCTGATTGCATCCAGGTACAGTGTCATGGAGTTTGTGGGTGTTCTTGACTTCCTGAGACTTGAGTAAGGGTCTCCTGAATTTGGGGGTCTTCACCTTCAGATTTGTGAAACTGCTCACAATTCATATTGCATTTTTATATTTTTGCATAGTTGAGAATTTATATATTTTTAAACTCATGTATTGAGATCTCTCCCATAGCCTTAAGGGCTGTCCTGAAGGTTAGGGAGATTTTTTCATTTGCTGAGACATTAGCCACACCTTTGCTTCCTGGATTCTTGCTGTCTGAATATCATGGAGTCATTAACATTACCTGGGAGGATATTTCTCAGAGAAATGTGACAATATGTATGTTCTTATGCCCACACTCGTGGAGGCTCATACTGGAGCCCTGCCCCAGGCACAGAAACTATGTCACTCATCTCAACAAAGGTCATGCCAGACTTGGCAAGAAAGGATTATTTATTATCTAGCATATAAAAAGAACTCAAAATCTAAAATCCAAGGGGAAAAAAATAACTCATGGAACAGAAGAGGACATTCTCAAAGGATGATATACAAGAGGCTAGTAAACACTTTAAAAAGTGTTCAGCATCCATATCTATGAAGGAAATCCTGCACTTAATCCTAAAAGAAGTGCATTAAAAATTCTTATCATCACACTCAGAATGACCTTCAGTAGGGCAACAAATGCAGGGCATGGGGAGCCCTTATACAGTTGGTGAGACTGTTAAACTACTTCAGCCACTGAAAAATAAAGTCAGTTTTCTTTAAGAGCACAGTTACTGCTGGGTCTACTGTGCTTGAGAGAAGCTCATGGGCTTTTTGAGCATATAGGTAACAATGAAGACTCCCAAATGAGGGAGACCCTTACTCAAGTCTCGGGAAGTCTCGAACACCTACAAATTCCAAGACACCGTACCTGGCAGCCAGCGTTCAAACTGCACACTCACGCAGGAGTACAGTTGGACCCAGAGTGGTGGGCTAAGGAGCTTTTTATAGTAAGGGGTAGGGAAAGAAAGGAATTTTTGCATGGTTACACATGACTGGTTGTTTTATAAATTTTGAACACTGGAAAAGACCTCAAAGTGGGGGTGGGGGGGGAGAGGTAACCAAGATCAGTGGAAAGTTAGCTAGTTCTTGGAACCACCCAGATGTCTTGCATCTTTCTTTGTGGCCAGGAATGTGTTTTCTTGCTTTGGGCCTACCCCACCCACAGGTGGATTTTCTTCCCCGAGGCTTGAGGAATGTATCCCGGAATCTTACATTCAGTTCTGCTTTCTTGGAACTAGTGAGCCTGTATATATTTTATAAAATGGTCTTTATAATTTTTCACTCTACAACACAGATTGGCCTTGATGGGTCAAAAATGATTGAACGCAAAGTTGGGTAGGCAGAGATAGGTTGAATATACAAAGAGTTGAGGAAAGGGTGGATGTGGGCAAAATGTATACAAAACTCTCAGAGAACAAATTATAAACAGGAAAGACAACTCCCAAACCGGGAACTGGATCTTCTATACGAACCAGCTATACTACTTCTAGAAAGAACCAATGTTCTTTGTGCACTGCTGCAGAGGCACTTGATTATTTAGCCTTGTAGACTTAATATTTAATAAATCATGCATGGGGTTGCTTCTCACCTCAATTGTTTATGTTCCCGAATGAAACATACAGAAACACAGTTTTTATATTTTAATATGTCTTAAGTAGCACAATAGCTGAGTGATTGTGTTGAAAGGAATAGAAACTTTTTGAGACTCCTAGCAGATAAAGTGGAGCCAGGCCGGCTATGTTCCAGGAACTTAGCTGAATATAATAAGACAAAATCAAGAATGCAGGTCATCTGGTTCATGAGCTCTAGGTTCCAGGACCTGGGTAACCACAAAGTAGATGGTTGAACAAGATTAAATTCCTGAGAAAAACATGAACAGGGTGTTCCCCACATGATTGACTAAATGATAGGCTGGTACTTTCCACTGGTATTCCCCCTCACCCCTGGTTTATGGTTTTTTCCTTTTAATACTCGTCTCTCTCTGGGCTTAGGGTTGAACTCCTCTACCCCTGCTCGGGTTATGAGTCTTGACCTCAGCCAGCTGATCCTGAAATAAAGCCTCTTGCTGCTTGCATCAAGATCCGTGTCTTGCGAGTTAGTGGGTGGCTGTGATACCCTGAGACTTGAGTGAGGGTCTTCCCTCTCTGGCGTCTTTCAGCATAACCTCCATGTTGCTAGAATCTACCTCCGACTGATAATTCGGAGTTGCTACTTACTAATTTCTATGTTCTACCTTGGCTGCTCTTAACTCCAATTAGCCATGTGAGCCACATTTTCTTGACCCAGAACTTGGGGTGCTCTCCTTGCTTCTCTACCCTATGGTCGTCTTGATGTCTCTCCTGTCTTCATACTCTTCTAAAGCATGGCAGATCTTTCCCTCCTCCTTCCTTGAGGTCCCCAGCCTAGGAAAGCTAAAACTTTGCCACTTTCTTCTCTTCATCTATTGACTGCTGGCATCTTTATTTACCAGCCAGAATTAACTGGGAGCAGGTTCCCAAAAGCTATGTGCAGACCCTCTCATGCAAAGTTTTGGGGGACACAATTCATAATAGATACATTCATAATAGAAACAGCTATTAATACTCATTAATGATACTTAAAAAAATAGAACCACCATCGTTGCTCATCAATAATAAGTGGGTAAGGAAAAACAGGTAAGAAAATTGGATATTACTTTGAAGAAGTCAGCTCAGAGCCTTTGGAAAATTTCACCAGACCTCTCCCTTCCAGATAAAAAAAGGTCGTGAGGCATGTAGGCACCCCTTCCCTCCAGTAGAGAGAGGCTGAATTACATCCTTTAGGAAGACCATAGGGGGACCACCTGCAGAAAAGGAAAGCTCAGTGCACATTCCTCAGGGCTGGCCAACTGTTGCCACCCACCCCACAACCTATCCTCCTAAAAAACAAAACAAAACAAAACAAAACAAAACAAAACAAAACCCCCAAAATAGAAAACAAAACAACAACCACAAAAAAAAAAAAAACCCCACTACAGTGAATGACATAACTCAGCCCCATCAAGACAAATGCAGCCTAATTTCTTTTAGATGTGGATCTTGGCTTCAAGCCTTCTATTTTGTGTGTTTAACTTGGCACAGAACTGGAAGCCAGGAAACCAGAAAAATAGCAATGGGAATAGACAGCAGGGAAATTTATGTTTGTACCATTAGTGAATGACAAGTTCCAAATGAAGGCCCAAGAATTTGACTTTTTATGACTGATTCAGAGGGCATATATACAACTAACTAGTTAAACATAAGTGACACTATGCACATGATTCTGAGCTCTGCAAGTGTATTTTTTCTGCCTCCTACTTTCTAATCACCTCTAACATCCATAACACATTTTCTTGAAACCTGAACCCTTAATGCCTCTCTTTTCTTATTGAGAGGAGTGAGAGCTGGTGGTGGGAAATTCTAAGGTGGGAAGAACTCCATTTCTATACCTTAAATAAAGTCTTGGCACAGATCTTTTCTTGGGGAGTAGAACCTGGGTTCCTATTGCCATGGGAAAGTCTACATGTGCATTTCATAGAGATTTTTATGTTGTTCCTGTTTCAAGATCTACAGAAGTATATTTCTGTTAACTATAAAAACCATACCAAGTATCTTCTGTAAAAACTCAGTGTATTGGTTAGTTTTCTGCCAACTTGACACATATTATAGTCTTTTGAGAAGAAGGACTTTCAATTAAAACATAACTCCACAAAACTTGCCTTTAGTCAAATCTGTAGCACATTTTCTTGATTAATGATTGATATGGGAAGGCCCTGCTTTTTTCTTCCTGGTTGCACCTAGATGGTTTAAGGCAGGCTGAGCAAGCCAAATAGAACAAACTAGTAAGCAGCACTCCTTCATGGCTTCTGTTCCATTTTCTGTCTCCAGATTTCTGCCTTGACTTCCCTCAGTGATGGTTTGTTATGGAGCACTGTAATCTAAAATAAATTCTTTCTTTCAAAAGTTGCTTTTGGTCATTGTTTTATGAAAAAAAATAAAAGCTAACTAAGATAGGCAGTGATGTCTGAGATCACTGCAGATGTGTCCCTCAGTTGTCTCCCACTATCGTACTAATTCATCCTGTCTACATAGCAAGTTTTGAAATTAGTTATTTTAATGCTCTTGTGAGTTTTTTGTTTTAGTGGTTTCTATTGTGGGGGAGGTAAACTTGTTTGGTCGATCTTTCTGAAATTTGCCTTTCTATGCTTTGTATGAGCTTTAAATTTTATAAATACAGTGTTCTGAATGATCACCACAAATCAGAATTTTAATTGTCTATCTTTCGGTTATTTATAATTTTGTTTAAGGACAGAAGTAGTAACTTGTGACTTCAGCATAAAAGAAAACAATCCAAGTTGTGCAAAGATTGACTTTTTAATTTTTTACTGTAAAATCATGTTTTGTGGAAATGTTCACAAAATGATTTATTATAAGAAAAACTTTATGTACTATTCAGTTCTAATAAAAAGTATAATTCTGCCTCTCAGTATCCTGCCACAATAGATGAAGAAAATTTATTTTCTTAGGCAACTTTTATATTTGATCACCTATATTCCAGTAAAACTAAGCACACTATCTTAGTGAGTAACTAAGTATCCTTTATAATTTTCTATTTCCTAGGACAATAGGTAAACACAACCATCAGCACAATGTAACACATACATAATTAACTATATTGTTTCACTCAGCTCTGTCTATAGCATAGAAAAGGACACTTTTCACAGCCCTGAAAACAGCACAACTTCACTTAACATTATACCCATGTGATAATGTAATGCTGAAATATGAAAACTGTAATTCCTGTTGAATCTTATTGTTTTAAGTGAACTGATGTCTATATAATTTCATGCTGATATGAATATCTGGCATGAGACAATATGGTTAACACTAGATATTGGGGGCTGAGTAAGCCCAAGTGGGCTAACATTAGATATCCAGGGAACTCCAAAGTAAAAAGCAATACAATGTGTCATATAACCATTCCTGGACAAATGGAACTCTTGTGTGAATTTTGTATAAATGCAACCTTGAAGTCAGAGGCCTTTGGCATTATGTACTCAACAGCCTGCTTTAGTGTGCCTGTCTGCAGGCCTAGTACTTACTTCTAGATGGCCTGTATTCTATTCTGTGTGCACTTATGTGGCTGTGTGTGCCTGTGTGCTTCAGGACGTGCCTGGGTGCTTTCCAGGAGCAGTCTGTCTTATCTATTTAAGCATTCTCATATTCTCTTAATCATTTCTGTCTCCTGTGACAGCTTTCCTTTCCTGAATTGCTGGTATAGAAAAAATACATATTCAAATTGGGTTCACATCTGATGGTAGTTCTCTGAACTCTTTTGCCTGCTTTAAGTTTTTTTCTTTTCTAGGTACTTGTTTTGAAAAGATTCCTCATTTTTTGTGTTATTTTATGATCTATCGTAAATCTATGGTATTTTTGTTGCCTTCATGCTTCTCTGTTTATGAGGGCATGTGTTCTGCAACCTCCTTCTAAGGGAAAATCTTAGAAAACCCATCTCATGCTCCTATTGTGCTGCTTTAACATCCCCAGGCAGAATGTCTGCATCTCTGTGACTTAGACAACCAATCTTACGAATTTATCAAATGAGTCCTGTAGGTGTGCATCTGGTTCACTTATTAATCTGTTATTCTTTTTTTCTCCATTCTGGTGGTCACACATGGAAAGCTGTCCCACTTTTCAGATACCAAACATTTGTTCTCATGGCTTCACCTTCCTCTGACAAGGTATAGATCAAAAGGTTGAACCTCATCCAGTTTCCCTTAGTGTTATAGATAAAAGACAAAAACCCTTTCAACTTTGTGGGCTTACTTTCTTGACTTTGAAGTACTAAGCATCATTCTTTGAAGGAGTAAAATTATGACATACACACACACACACACACACACACACACATGCGCGCACGCACACACAAATAACTGAAAACAATTCAATAGTAAATACCGTATGCTGGTATGCTGTAAAAGTGTGTGTACTCTTACAGGTACATTTTCAGGGTAACTTTCTATGTGCTAGTTTCCCAGGACAAATTAAAAATCACAAACATAGCAAAACATAAAACAAATCAATTATGTTATTATGTGTGATTGATGAGTGGAAACAGGAATCAATATAGGTGGCAATTAACCACATTTTCTGTGCACAGTATTTCAAAGGAATGCTGTCCTCACTGCCTTATAAACAGAACAACTATTTTATAGCTTCACCCAAATCTACACTTATATGATAAAAATGATGATATGTAAAATTAAATGATTCCAGTTAAGCCTATGATGCCTTTAGTACAGTGAAGTCCTGAGAGTTTACTGACATGAGGCCCCTAGCTAATGACAGCCCTCCCCCTCCACACCAACTATCATCTGTTATTTTGTTCTCCTATCAAGGGCATTGTTTGAAAAGTTTTCTCTATTTTATGATTCATCATGAACCTATGATATTTTTGTTATCATCACAGTACTGTTTTTATGAGAAAAAATATTCTCCAACTCCCTATGAAGGAAGGTCTTTGAAAATTATCTGATGCTTTTGCTTGAGTGACTTTAAGGCCTTCAAGAAAAACACCTGTATCTCTCTTGTTTGAGTCACCAGTGTTATGCAAAGCAAGCCTACATGTGATGTTTTTTTTTTTAAAAAAAATCCTTTGGTTGAGTTTCCATGATTGGAAAATGAGGACAACAGTTATCCTTCTCCACATCAGTTAATCTATGTCTTCGTTAATTCTTCTGAGAAATGTCATATTTAAATCTAGTTGGTTATTCATGAAATACAGTATTCATCTTAGAAATAACAATTGTCACTTTTCTGATGAAGGTACTAAGGTCCCCAAAGTAGGTAGAATCCTCAGGGTTTATGGACAACATGGGAAAGGGCCCTGTCTATGTGTCCTATGGCTCCTTTCACAAATCTAGACTCCGTTCTTGCATTTTTTCCCCTTGTTACATAAGTGGATCAGGGCAGGAAAAGAAAATAGACCTTCTTTACCATGATTTTAGATGATTGTTAGCCATAAACTTTGAGAAAGGGAGTGCAGAAAATGCTTTACTATCCATGGAAACAGTAGCACTAATACATATAGATTTCTTTGCTCTGTCATCCAAAAGGCACTGTAAATGATACCAGGCAACAAACACATGTCACCACTGGATCTTGGTTAATAATATTTTTTCTTCAATCGAAGGAGGTTAGTGTAGTGATTGTAGAGCCTATCCTATGTTTCAGGAGTTATTCTAATATTCAAATTCAGATGTTCGAATCAGAATATCCAGGTGTCTAAATCTAAAAGCAACTCAGTGCTAGAAAATATACAGAACCTGGGTAGATGCTTTGTTAACCTCCTCAGCATATCTCCTGAAGACTTGACTGAACAGACAGGTTCCAAATGAAAATTCTTGCTGGTAGTGAGCTGTAGATAAAATCTGGATCAAGTCAGTAGAATGAGTCAAATCTATTCTCCAGATGGTGGGTAGGCAATGATGTCAGCTCACTTGAGGATGGAGAAGGCTGGTTCTGGCTTTCCACACCATCAGCAGCTCATGCCTGCTTTTACAGAAGCACATTGAGCTAACATGGTTATCAGTCTACAGAAAAGCAGGGCAAGCTACAAAGTATGGGACTGAGACAAGTCCTACTCCTTAGGAAATGCAACCTACCATGTTAGTTCATCACATAAAACTCTCAGTTTGAGGAACCCTTGTTGATTTCTAGTATGAACTGTTTTCTTTTCTTTTCTTTTTCATGTTTTTAGGCTCCAAGATGGCTGACTTAAGTTTAAACATTATTTTAAATGTTGATTCTGTGAAATGGCTTTAAAATGCAACAAATCCTCTTGTTCTCTCTGCTTTGTTAAAGTAATATGAGAGTTTTTCACCATTTTTTTATGCCAGAGGATGTAGAAACAAAGCCCATACAAGACATGATTTGTTTCTATACTCACAAAAATAATTATTTCTTGGTTGACTTGAATGTTTTGTTTTCAAAATACATGTAATTTTCCATGCTAATAACAATTTGATAAATAAAAATTAAAATTCAAAAATGTTATAAGTTTTGTGGATTCCTTTTCCCAGTTACTTTGAAGTCCTCACATTGCTGAAAGTACTTTTTGAATACTTAAATGGTTAGTTTACCATGAGGAGAAGCAGCTCTTGTGCACAGCTTTTAAAAGAAGACAGAGGCTAGCAAATCCCTTACACTCTCAGGAACACTGTAGTTGATCAAGGCATTATGTGAACAAATTCTGTATGAACAGACTGAGACTTCATTATTCTAAACTTCCATCTCAAGTTAAGATCAGTCATGGCAGGCAGTGAACCACATGGCTTTGCCCTGTTGAAGTATTGCTTCTTGCCTCCTATTGTATTCTATTCTCTTCTGAGAGATGCTACAAAGAGAATGGGTTTCATCTTCTTATTTATTTATTTATTTATTTATTTATTTATTTATTTATTTATTTATTTAAAATACATTTCAGATTTTATCCCCTCACTCCATTCCCCTCACCACTCAGTAACTTCCTATCCCATCCCCCCCTCCTGCTACCTGCGGCACCTCTTTCCTCCCCATCCTTGAATTCCTTGATGTTCAGCCTTCATGGGACCAGGAATCTTCTTTTCCACGCATGCCTAACAAGGCCATCCTCCCCTATTGTCCCCTAAGTATACAGCTGAAGTCATGGGTGCCTCCCTTTGTGCTCCCAGGCTGGTGGTTTAGACCCTGGGGAGCTCTGGTTGGTTGGGTTTTATCTTAAAAGGCCTTTTTGTTTGTTTATTTGATTTCCTTTTTTTTTTAATTTTAGGAAGAAATAGAAACTCTTAGTTTGTAAATTCTTTCAAATGCACAGCCTTTTTTTGTTTGTTTTTATTTTTTTAGCAAAAATGCATTAGGCATAATTAAAAACTTTTAAAATGAGAAACAGGAATTCAAAAAATAACTAAAATATGCAAACAGTGTAAAACTATTAATCAAACTATTAAAGAACAGAGAGGCTGCCTAATATGTAGTTCAGAACTTTGACCCAAATGCATTTGCTTCAGTGGAGAAATGCACAAGAACATACATCAAATTTTATTGTCTGAGTATATAGAACAGTTAGAAATAAACCATACCTAGATTCAAACATAGATATGTTAGTGGAGGACATTTTGCGGTTTTACACATTCAAATAAATCTATCAATCAGTGATTTCTCATCCTTTGTGTACACAGATGTTGCATAGCATAAGCTTATTCTATATCAGAATCCAGATATGAGTTCACTTGAAACATCTAATATATCCTATATATACCTAGAAAGCACGGTCATCAAATATGCACAAGTATTCCACTCACTGACTTCTACTTTCTTGATTTTTTTCTTCCATTAATTTATTTATTTATAAATAAATTTGTTTACTTTACATGTTGATCTCAGTTCCCCTCCCCAATCCACCCTGGCATGTCAAGCCACACAGGACTAGAAACAGTTTCTCTCACTGAGGCTAAACAAGGCATCCCAGTTAGTATAATAGGATTCACAGATAGACAACATCTTTAAGGACAGTGCACACTTCAGTTGTTCAGGGACCTACATGAAGACTAAGTTGCACATCTGCTATATGTGTGTGTGTGGGAGGGAAGCACTAATGTCCATCAATATATGCTCTTTGGTTGATGGTTCAGTCTCTGGGAGTTCCCAAGAGTCCAGGTTAGTTGACTCTGTTGAGTTCCTATCCTTTCTGGATCCCTCAGTCCTTCCTCCAACTCTTCCACAACATTCCCCAAGCTCTAACATTTGGCTATAGCTCTTTGCATCTGCTTTGGTCTTATTCTGAATGTAGCCCCTCAGAGGACAGTTATGCTAGGCTCCTGTCTGCAAGCATAATAGAATATCATCAGTAGTGTCAAGGACTGGTTCTTGCCCATGGGATGGGTCTTAAGTGGGGCCAATCATTGATTGGCCATTCCCTCATTATGTCTTTCATCTTTGTCCCTGTACATCTTGTAGGCAGAAAAAAATTGAGGCAAAGGGTTTGTGAGTGGTTTGGGCTTCTTATCCATGTTCTGGGAGTCCTGCCTGGCTTCCAAAAGTGGCCACTTCAAGTTCCATATCCCTCACTGCTAAGAGTCTAAGCTAAAGGCCCCCTCCTAGATTCTCTGTAGCCTCCACAATCCCAAGTCTTTGGCACATTCTAGAGATGCCTCTACCCCACAGTTTTCCTTCAGTCTCCTGGCCCTCTTTCCTTGGCTGTCCCTACAATGTCCCCCCCATTTCCCTTCTCATCTCCTCTTCTACCCAACTTCCTCCATCTATCCACCTCCAATGACTATTTACTTTCCTTTCTGAATGAGATTCAAGCATCTTCCCTGTGCACCTCCTTGTTATTTAGCTTCTTTGGGTCTATAGATTGTAGTGTGGGTATCCTCTACTTTTTGGCTAATATCCACTTATAAGTGGGTGTATACCATGCATGTTCTTTTGGGTATGGGTTATCTCATTAAGGATAATATTTTGTACTTCCATTGATTTGCCTGCAAACTTCAGGATATTTTTGCTATTGATAACCAAACAGTATTCCATTGTGTAAATGAACCACATTTTTTGTATCCATTCTTCATTTGAGGGGCATCTAGGTTACTTCCCATTTCTGGTTATTACAAATAAAGCCTGCTACGAACATAGGTAAGCAAGTATCTTTGTAAGATATGGGAGCATCTTTTGGGTATATGCCCAGGAATAGTATAGCTGGGTCTTCAGTTAGAACTATTTCCAGCTTTCTCAGAAACTGCCAGATTGATTTCCAGAATGGTTTGTCAAGTTTGTAATCCCACCACTCCTGGCTTTTGATGTTTCTTTGTTAAGATTTGGATTACACTTAGATGGGCCTAGAGTAGGTTTTTCTTAATGCCTTTGTAGGTGTCTGGAGTTTTAACCTTCAATCTGCTTTCTTTATCTATCAGGACATTCTGGGCATGAAGATACTAGAAAATCCATGGTGTTAAAAATGTTGAGAGAAAAGAAAGGGTAGATACTTTTACCTTATGGATTTTCAAACTTAGATGGCCAAAATATTACAAAGAAATGTGAATTGTGCTTGGGAGAATAATGAAATGCTAAGGTGTAAAGATTAAAGTTTAACCTTTATAGCTTTTTAAGTTTAACCTCACAGTTAAATTTTAGCTACAAAAGATAATTTTTAAAAATATATTTTAAGTACTTATTATGTGTGGTTGCTAAGGTTGAAGATGTTTGGATATTAATTTTGTAAATCTTTTAGTTTTCATTTTGGTTCTTTATTGTTCAAAATAATATTGAAATGCATGTGTACAAATGAAATTAATATAGACACATTTTGAAAATAAATTATGAAGTATTTACATCTTGCATTATGCTATTAACTATTCTCGTAGAGATCTGAACTCTGGTTTATTTTAATACCTTCTTGTGTCGTATTTAAAACTTACAGAGGAGAACTCACATGAATGGCAGGTATGGAGCACTGACCCTAAAGCTGTTGCCTATCTGTGGATCCCATTCTACTAACTGGGCTGCCTTGTTTGGCTGCCTCAGTGAGAGGAGCCATGCATTGTCCTGTGTGACTTGATGTGCTAGAGTAGATTGAGGAGCGGGGCTGAGATCAACATGTAAAGTGAATAAATAAGTAAATTAATGGAAGAAAAAAAATCAAGAAAGTAAAAGTCAATGAATGTAATACTTGTGCATATTTGATAACCGTGCTTTCTAGGTACATATATGATATTAGAATTTTCAAGAATATGGAGAAGCAGCATATTAATTGTTGGGATCATCACTTTTCCATGTAATCCTAATTTTACAAGCTATGTTATGTATATATCTTTGGTATCAATCTTGAGATAAATATGAAATAATATGTAGTTTTTTTGATATCTCTACATTGAATAGAAACTGGAATCCTAATTGTATAGTTTCCATGCCCTTGTTGGTTACACTCTATCCAGTGAACATGTCTTCTTGACAGAATTCCTTCTCTGTCAGGAGCACCATCTGTTGTTCTCCTAGTCTCTTTCCTGCTAGTTTTGAAATTATATATAAAAAATTACATCCACACAACTCTGCAAGAAATATGGGTCATTTTCTCCTTTTGTTGCTACAAAGTCTGCCCCTGAGTAATACTACTTATACAATCTGTTGCTCGGTTGTAACTTCATTTAGCACTGCATGAGAGATTGCTGAGGGCCATGCAGGAGGGATGACAAATGGCTTTAAAACTCATGGAATGCAGCCCACCATTTAGCACAGCCACAGTGGGCTTGCCTCTGACCAGTATGATCCAGAGGACTACTTGTTCTGAGAACTTCATGCTGTTGTAGAGTTCTGTTCTGCTTCTTAACCTCACATTCTTTTAATCTAAGAATTACCTGTCAGTCTGTAGGTCTGTTCATCTGTCTGTCTGTATGCATGTTATGTATGTAGTTGTATGTATGAAGTTATTGGAGTCCGCCTTTTGCTTCATCCTCTCAGTGTGTGTGTGTGTGTGTGTGTGTGTGTGTGTGTGTGTGTGTGTGTGTACATGCACAAATTTTCTTTTTCCTTTTCTTTCTCAGAATTCCCTAAATGTTAAACAAGTTCTGAGTTTTTTGTTGGCCGCAGGGAGTGCCAGCCCAATGAATCAAGCTTTGTTTCCTTATAGAAAAGTCTGCTGAGTAATTTCTCTAATCATACCCTGTTAGTGCTGACCTCTGCCCACTGCTTTCAGCACTGACCCTGATTGGCAATCCCACAACTTGCTGCCTGCCTCAGTTTACTCTGTGGTGTCAAAGCTGATTTTTGAGAACATTTTTTGCCAAGAGATGTTGTGTCTACTTATAGAGCTATGTGTGCTTGAACAACGTACTGCTGGGAGTCTTATTTTTATGGTAATGATGCTATGGTTTTCATTCTCCCTAAAATCCTGGGGTAGGACTCCCTTCTTTAAAAATAGAACAAAATGGAGATGAACATAATATAGCTTCATGACAGAAAATATATTGTGAATATCCAGATCTATTTAGAAAAATAGCTATGGAAAAATTCAACATATATTTTATGAGTAATTTTTTTAGATTATTTTTCAATTACTTTATTTTTAGATTTACTTTTATTTTATGCTTCTGCATGTTTTATCTGCATATATGTCTTTCTACCATATGTGTACCTGGTGCCAGTGAAGGTCAGAAGAGTGACCTGGAACTGGTGTTACAGATACAGGTGTCATGTAGGTGCTAGTCAAACCCAAGTCTTCTGCAGGAACAATCAGTGTTCTTAACATATGAGACTTCTCTCTATCCCTTGATGCCCCTAAGAGACAGAGCTCAGAACCCACTGAGCTAGAATTGACCTGAATTCCCACTCCTCAGTACTAACTTTCATGCTACTAGAAGTCATGCAAACTTCTCACAGAGTGAATAATTGTACCAAATTATTTTGCCTAGGAACCATATCACCAACCAGTGATAACCATAAGAATGATAACTCTAAGGATGGGCACGATAACTCTAAGGATGCAGTAGTGGCACAAATACCTTGGTTGTAGCCAATAGCTCACTAATTGGATTTAAGACTTGCTTAATGAGAAGGATATCATACCTGGCACCGGAAATTGCATTAACTACTCAGTGCTAGTGCAATCATGGTTATTGGAGGAGAATTTATAACTACTATTTATTAAACCAGAATAATCTTCAACAGTAATCAGCAAATATTTGTTTTTTTTAACCCACAGATAAATTTAGCTTCTTATAGAGATTTTTCCTTTTGAAACAGACAGACAGAGACCATTTCAGAAAATGATACACAGCCAAAATAGATGCATCTATAAAACACTTCCACACCTAAGGCTCAGGAAACATTGCAGAAGAGTGGAATGGAGGAGCCAGATGATCAGGAAGTTTGCTGTGTTTCCTAGTAACACAGAAGCTGTACTCACATACACATGACCACCTGGATGTAAGCTAAATAAGGACAGCAACAAAAATGCCAAACAAGGTGGGGAAAAAACCCATGAGCCCTAATCCTACACAAAGAACTATAGGCAACTGAGTAAAGCTGTGAGCAGGAGAGGTGGTTCTCTCCAGGGAAGATCACATCAACTGGTTATCCATTGTCAAACGGTCAGCCCTGAAAACATACATACAATTAACATTATATTGACTGAACAGGTTTTATGTGGGAAATGTGCACACACACACACACACACACACACACACACACACACACAGTAAAAATTAATGAAAAATGAGGTCATCAATTTGAAGAAAAGACAGATGGATATAGGGGAGATTTTGGGGGAGATTTTGGAAGTAGGAAAAGAAAGGGAGAAATGTAATTAAAATATTTTCTCAAAAATAAACAAGCAAACCAACAAAACAAACAAAGGAAACTTCTTATTTCTGGGTCATTTCATGGACACATAAAATCAGGTTTAATTATATATCCTCATACAACTACATTTCTAGGTAAATCTTTACTGTGTTGACTAGGTTTTTGTCAACTAGACACAATATATAGTCATCTGAGACGAGGGAAACTAAGTTGAGAAAATGTTCTCATAAGATCTGGATATAAGCAAGCAAGCCTGTTGGGCATTTCCTTAATTATTGATTGATGGAGGAGGGCCTAGGCCATTGTCCTATTCCTGGACTGATTATCCTGGATTTTCTAAGAAGGAGATGGGCAAGCAACAGAGAGTGAGCCAATAAGCATCACCCTTCCATGGCCTCTGTGTTAACTTTTGGGTGTTTTGAGTTTCTGTCTTGGCTTTCCTCCCAGCATAGTGACTCAGGATATGTGGTCCTAATAATCCGTTTCTTCTCAAGATGCTTTGGTCATGGTACTTTATCATGACACTCATAATCTTAACTATGACACTTATTGTCAACAATAAAAACCCAAATTTTGTGTTATAAATATCTTTAAAATTAAACAACCTGACCATTTGAAGCTTTAGCAACTGGGCACTAAGGTAAAATACGTGGAAGGAAAATAAGTGACAATAACAGCATAAAAGCTGAAAATGCATAAATAGAGCATATTTAAAGCTTTTAATAACAGTGATGATAAGATTGCTTTTGGAGAAAGATAAAAGTATGTCAGTTATCCGTACTTTATAACCTAAAACAACTGCCAACATGAAACAGCAGATTTCTATAATTAATTAGCTAACAGAACAGACACAATGGCTAATACAAATACTTAAAAAAGGGAAGAAATAGAAAAGTATAAAAAGTAAGATAGTGTGTTGAGGGCCAAACCCTCACCGGCCAGGTCTCCAGAGAAAATAAGGAGTCTGAGAGGGAGGGTTGAGTCAGGCTCAGGGTCAAGGGGAATCATTCAACCTGACTGATTGGCGGTTGGAATGCATCTCTATTTATCAGAACTCAGTAGACAAGGATAGATTTCTGTTCCAAAACATAGATTGTATCATGTTTGTCTTCAGATGTGTGTTTTAACTTTGTCTTAGTCATGAATTTAATCATTATTAATAAACTGTGACAGAACAGAAATATTTTTTTACAATCATTTCCCCTAGATCAACCTTAAAACACAATTTTTAAGAATCTAGAGGTATATATTTTTTGCCAAAGCATGACAGTCCATTCTCAAGCTTGTAGCTCTTGTGGTTTCAAGGGTACTAGACATAAAGAAAATCTCGTAGTCAGCCTTTGCAGATTTCTATGTTCCAAGCAGTGTATTATCAAAGCTGCTGTAGTTGTTATTCAATTTATGCCATAAGTCAGTGTCTATATCTTTATAGAACTTATTTATATGTCTACTCTTGTTATTCTTTTGTTCCTTGGTCCTGCAGCATACCTGCAAGAGCTAGCTTTTCTAAGAAGGGGATATCTTCAAACTTTATTATTTTATCATTTATCCATACCCATTTTTTGTTCATCAGTATATATATAATTTTTTTAAAGCCTGTGTGTAGACTTCCAGCCCATCTAACTTTGTTGCTGTATTTTTCCCCCTGAGGATCATGCCATATGAGGCCCCTAATCTTATATATCATGTAATTGCCTGAGTGTATAATAGGAAGAGACTTTTAACCAGATCTGCTGCCAACTTCTCTAGCCCACTGAATCTTGTTTACCTTTCTAAGTTTACTTTGTTCTGATTATCTTGTTCCTGAGTTACAGGAGCAGATATTTGAAGAGAATCTTGGAGCTAGAGCCTCATAAGGAGATCTCCAGAGTATTTATTTGACTAACAACCTCCAGGGTGTAAGGAAGACCTTCAAATCAGGCCAGATAAGGATATTTCCCAAAAAGCAGGAGGGGTAAAATGCTCAGGACATTCCTGGGGAAAGGTTAGAAGCAGTACTCCGAGGAGAAGGCATAAATAATTCATAAGAAATTTCCCATCAACCAAATTTCTCCAAGTTGTACAAATATTAAAAGCCTACAAAGCATGCAACAGGCAGAAATCAAGACCAAAATGAAGGGCAGCATAATGGTGCTTGTGTTATATGGCTCAGCTTTGCTGGACATATGTCTTTCAACTCTGACTTTCGCTGTTTCCATTAGATATGGCTGTGCCAATAGCAATATTAAATATATCTACACAAATCATATTCAATATACATTACCCACATAGTCTCAATGAAAAGGCAGAGTGTGTTAAATTTTTTAAATCATGTGGTAAATGTATGGTGTAAGAAAAGCATATTAAACAGAAATCAGAACATCAAAATAAAGATATGTGGAAATATATGGATGTATTAGCAGTGAGAAGGTGGCTACTGTGCAGATATTACCATCAGAGAAAGTTGGTCTCAGAAGTGGGACTTGTACTTGTATCGGTGTATTTAATTTGATCGCAGTGTATCCTCCCCAAAGCTGAAATGCCATCATGAATGTAATAGCAGGTGTATCATGTTGTGTTCTTGTAAAAGTGTAATAATTACCTGTTTGAAGGACATTGTTGCTACAGTTTTATAATGTGTTATGTCTAAACATTTCAATTTGATTGCATTTTCCATATCCAAAAAGATCCCTGAAGAAGAGGAGGCAGAAAGTTTGTAAGAGACAGAAGGGATGGAAAACATCAAGGAAACAAAGTCTTCTAAACACAACAGGAGTGAAGGCACATATGAACGCACAGAGACTGGCAGTATACACAGGGTCTGCATGGGTTTTGGGTTGATTGAGTCCCAGAGCTGATAGAAGAAGCAGACACAAGCCACCAGAAGCTATCTTCAATTGGGAACCAGTTAGGAATCAAAACGTAGATGTTACACACATGTAGGCATTCAACCCTTTTGTGCTCATTTGCATGCTATTGAGAGAAAGAAAGAAAAAGTATAGATTTTGGTGAATACAGATACGTGGAGGATCTGAGAGGAGGTGGGGAAGGGAACTAGACTATGTTATTAAAATATATTTTAATTTTAAAAAGGAAAATTTAAACGCTTTAACAAAACATTGATTTCCACATATACTCAGATTCAAATTAAAGCTTCCATCTCCACTTGAAAACCAAAACTAAAAACCATTCAGCTTTTGCTAATGTCACACAAATAAATAAACAGAACTATAAACTTAATTATTTTTGATCACTCTGCCCTTTGACCAGTTGTAAGTTTCTGAATTAACCATCATGCTTTGCACAAAAAAAATCTCTGATGATTTCTGAGAGCTGCTCTAATCTACAGGGAGAGAGATAGGAATTGGAGGGCAGGTTTATAACTATGCCCATTTAGCAAACAGTAGTAGGCTTGCTCTTGTGCCTGTGAGCCTTCTACCCACAAGTTCATGGCCAGGTTTGATGTGTCTGTCAATCATCACTCAGGCTGGGATGGGCTTTCCAGAGATGCAGTTGCCTTTGAATAATTGATAATCTGTAAGGAGCCTAATAAACTCACTGGCTTGTCAAGTTTTATTGCAATAGAATATTTTCATTGGTTTGTCATCAGTTCCATGTCCCGAATGACAGATATTTGTTTGTATTTTCCCAAGAGAACTCATAAAACACCTATGTATTCTATTCATATTGGGTGGAATACTAATCAGTTGTCTATTGTTCCTATTTGATCAGATATCCTGCATATCAGATATTTATATCATGATTTAAAGCAGAGCAAAATTACAGTTATGAAGTAGCAATGAAAACATTTTTATGGTTGGGAGTCACCATAACATGAGAAACTGTATAAAGGGTCATAGCACCAGGAAGGTTAAGAAACATCACTGCACTAGAATGTCTTAATGTGACATATTTAATATTTATTTCATGTGAATATTTAATGTTGCAATCTAGTTGTGCCAAACTCATTGTGCTTTGGTTGCTATCTGAGAATATTTGCCATAGCTGAATCAGACAACAGAAAACATAAAAGATATCCATTTGCACAAAGCTCTAGCTAAATAGAAAATGTGATCTTATCTTTTGCCTTTAGAAAAATGTAGAAAGTTTGTAGTAAACTTAAAGGTAGAAAATGTGAATTTAAAACTTTCTTTATTTTCAAGGTATTTTACTACATAAAGTTTGTTGATATAAAATTATGGATGTATTCTCTATTTCAGTAAATATCATTTGGATTTTTTATTAATCTATCATTTAGAATAATGTGTATACCTTAACAAACAATAGAAGATATATAATATTGTTTTATATATATATATATATGTATATATATATATATATATATATATATGTATGTATGTATATGGTACCTTTTAATTTATTAGGGCCTTCACATATGTGGCAGAGGATGCCCTTGTTGGACATAAGTGGGAGGAGCAGTCCTTGAGCCTGAGGAAGTTCAAAGACTCAGTGTAGGAGAATGCCAGGGCATGAAGGTGGAAGTGGGTGGGTGGGTGGTGGAGAGGCAGGGGGAGGAGGGATGGGATAGGGGTTCTGGAGGGGAGATCTGGAAAGGGAATAATATTTGAAATGTAAATAAAGAAAATATCCAATAAAAGAAAACAAAAACAAAAATATTATTAGGGCCTTGAATAGTTCGCAATAATTATTGATAGTTTTGAATGGACAAGTCTTTTGCCTCTTCTGTAAAATATATTCTAAGTATGCTATTTTTTTTAGATACTACTTTTTCTTTATCCTCACTCCCCTTTTAGGCTTTTGAGATAGGGTTTCATTATATAGATATGACTGTATTGGAATGTTCTCTGTAGATTAGTCTGGTCTCACACAGATCTGCCTCCCTCTGCCTTCCTAAAATTGGGATTAAAGGCAAACTCCACTATGCCTGGCCAACAATTGTTTTCTTAACTTTATTTTTAGATTGTTTATGGTGTATAATAACATAACTAAATTTTATGTGTTGAATTTGTATTCTGAAGCATTTCAAAGTATAGTAATTTGTTGTAGTACGTGTGTGTGTGTGTGTGTGTGTGTGTGTGTGTGTGTAGCATTTCTTAGGATTTTCTTCATATATATTTATATATACTCATATTTCATTTGTGCTCATGAGCTAATTTTATTTCTTTGTGTAATTTGTATACCTTTATTCATTTCTTAATTTACCTAAGTAATCCAGCTGGAACTTCTGGTACTATGTCCAATAAAACTTATGAAAACAGATATCCTGGCTTGTTTCTGATCAGAGAGGATTAGAAAGGCTTTTACTTTTAGTAAGATTAAGTTAGCTGTTGCTTTTTGATCTTATAATGCAGAAACAGTGTAATTTTATATTTTGAGTGATTTGACCACATGAAATAATTTTAATGTCATGTATGATAATCATGTTTTTCTTTTTTTTAAATATCATATTGATTTTCATGTTGAGCAATTCTTGTATTACAAGAACACTTTACTTGGTAATAGTGGCTAGATTTTGTATTTTAGACTACATTTACTTGTTTCTCTCTCTCTCTCTCTCTCTCTCTCTCTCTCTGTTTCTCTCTTTCTCACTGTGTGTGTGTGTGTGTGTGTGTGTGTGTGTGTGTGTGTCTGTGTCTGTGTGTATGT
Organism: Rhabdomys dilectus; assembly: GCA_019844195.1. Classification (NCBI taxonomy): domain Eukaryota; kingdom Metazoa; phylum Chordata; class Mammalia; order Rodentia; family Muridae; genus Rhabdomys; species Rhabdomys dilectus. Next base: position 198,400 of record JADRCG010010557.1, on the reverse strand, counting down.
GTCACAGTCCAGAGGAAAACTTGTATAGTTAGATTTCACCTTTCAGTCTGTGGTCTCTAAAGATCAAATGTGGGTTTTCAGGTTTTGTGGCAGCACCTTTACTTTTTGAGTCAGTTTAATAGCCTCCAACACTCTCACTATCCTGCTGAATATGGGTTCCTAGCACATCACGAATGATGTTGATCCTTGCTGTTTATAGAGGGTCTTTGTCTATTATTACCATCCTGATAATATTGGCTTTATGGAGGGAATTATCAAGTATTTCCCTGATAATATTCTTTGCATGAATTTGAGAAGGGTTAATATTAATTTTCTTTTGAATGCTTGGTGTAATTCTTCAGGGAAACTATATGACCTATAAGGTTTTGATTAGTGTTCAATGTCTATATCTGTATCTATGTCTATCCCTATCCATATATTTAATATCTATATCAAGTTTGTTCATATTCTTTCCTAGTCAATGCTGCACTTTTATGACTTTGTCTACTTCACTTATGTCACTCAGTTTACTAATATGCACTTGCTCATCATAGTCTCTTATAAAATCCACTATAACTGGAGTGCTGTTTCACCGAGGCTTCTTTAACTCTATTAGGAATCTAAAATCAAGATTTCTAGATTAAAAAAAGAAATCTTTATGTTTTGAAGGCAATCCTGAAATTCTCACGTGTTGGCTTAGGTATTGAAGGAGAGACTCATATTCACAATGTTTTGAAGTTTTCAAAGGGGAGATATCAAAGACACTAATAAAGTCTGGGAAAGTATATACACACAAAAAATTGAGACACCAGAAGCCATTTTTGAACCAATTTTATTTGAAGTGAATGGAACAAGCTCAAAATAACATAGACTCTACTGTGCATGGAGCACCATGCTGTCTTCACACTTCAACTTTCCAGGAAAGTCACTGAGAATCAGAATTGTAGGTAGATTTTGAGGTTACAGATAATTTGGTTCATATGAACATCTAGTGTTTTGCCTCACGGTTGAGAGTCAGCTTCCCTTTACTCATCCTGAAAATGCAACAGGAGAAATCAAGTCACTGTGGCACTAGTACAAAGAGGAATGTAATTATTTGATCACGCAGGAAATCACTCAGGGAAAGTAGGCTTAGCTGCTGGGTTCTGTGGCCCTCATTCACTGCTCTGAGGATCTAGGCATTTTGCTTCTGCCACTGCTCCTCTCTGGACCTGGTGTTTTTAGCAATCAAATAAAAGAATTGGTGTTTAAGATCATCTGTAATTACAAATGCCTACAGGGGGCAATGTTGACAGTTAAGTAACTACTAAATTCTACAACTCTTGAAAACAGAAGTATTATCCCCTTGCTGAGCATTCAAGAATTCTGAAAAGTTACGTTATAGCTCTTTCTTTACCAGTTGCTATATTTTAAAGCTTTTTATTAAATCCTGTTTATTTCTATTTTATGTATGTATATTGTGAGGGGTGGTGGTGTAGATGTGTGCCATCACATATATGCAAAGGTCAGAGTAGACACACATGCAGGAGTAGCTTCTCCTCTTCTTCTATGTGTTTCTCTGAGATGGGATCAGTACTCTCAGTCTTAGAGGCAAGCACATTTATGTGATGAATAGCATGCCTGTCTCACATGTTACAATTTTTAAGCAGCATAAATCATTTTATTTCTTGTAAATAGCATATAGCATTTATAGATAGTTTATATTACTCACCAAATTTAACATTTAGTGTCATTATGATTAGAATCTTATTTAAAGCAACAATATTTAATTCAGGGATTTCCTAATGTTTGTTCTTTTATTGGTTTTATGTATGGGAATTTCTGAGTGTTTATTAACTGTTTTACTTACAAATCTTAAATCATTGTCTGGTACATGGTAGATATTAAGAAATATTTTGTAAATCTGTAACTCAAAGTAGCTTTATCATACAATAATTAGATTGACAAACACCATTTCCCAAGACTTAATTAAATATACAGTTCAACTATTATGTGTCTTGGGGCTAAAGATATGATCCAGTGGTTAAGAGAGTTTGCTGTTTTTCTAAAGGACCAGAATTTGGTTCCCAGGACAAACATTGTACAGCTCATAACCACATGTTAGCTCCATCTCTAGGGGATCTGAGAACCTCTTTTGGCCTCCTTAGACACACACACACACACACACACACACACACACACACACACACACACA
>JADRCG010010557.1:152448-196217 GCA_019844195.1 Rhabdomys dilectus | reverse complement strand
ACACACACACACACACACACACACACACACACACACACACACACACACATATATATATAATTTTTTAAAAAATTAGGTGTCTTTTAAATATTTAAATAGATGAACAAAAGCCAGGACTTTACTTAGAGAAGACAGTATTGACATAGAAAATATTATTTCCTTTCCTAAGAATGAAAGGGAAAACAAACGATTCTCATCTCTTTGCTTCCTTAAATACAAAGGGGTTTCCACGTGTGTTCCATCAGAACCACCAACTGGTTTGTAAATGGAGTAATACCTTTTATTTCCAGTTGGGCTCTTGCTGACCATGCTTCCAGCCTGCAAAAGACAATGAAGTGATTAATTTGATTCAAACAACATTAAGAAAAACATTAATTGGTCTCTTAATATTTAGAAGAACTATTATTTTTCAATCATATTATTCCATATATATGTATATTACAATAAATCTATAGATCCATAGAGCTATGTAAATATTTTGAAAGAGCAATATGCTTTGACCAATTTTAAAACTCTAGGCATGGAGCATAGTGCTTTCAGATTCAATACTTAGACACAAATGCATCAAATATCTAATCAGTGACCTAAAAATATATGTAGTTATTTATTGCAAACTTTGTAACTTATAAACTATAATTTAATTCTTTAGAGATAAATCTGAACTCTAAAAGGAAAAAAAAAACATGTCTGAAAGAAGCCACACTAACAAATGTAGCATTACATATTGATTTTTTTTCATGTACCAATGTAAGACAGATGATGAAAAAATATGATTGAACACAATTCCTTCATATAGTAGTTAAAGATATTGCTTTGTGTATAAGTTACTAAATATCAGAAGTCTGGTAACATAAAGCTTTGACTAGCCCATAAGAACAGACATTACTAAAAATAATGAGATACTTTTTGTTTAAAGTTTATACCTTTCCTATGATGATGATTCATTCATATATATATATATATATATATATTTTATAGGATATATAGACATAATTATTTCTCCTATTCTTAGAATCAATATAAAGTTGTCAAAGTTGTATGCTATCCCAAAGATGTCAGAGACCTGCTGATGGTGTTAAGACAGATGATGGTTATCTATTTGGAAGAATAATACTTTATATCAACTTAGTTGTGCTAAGAAGAACAAATTCCTAGAAAGGAAGATAAAGATAAGTCATTTATAATAAAAAATTAAGTTCTCTTTAACATGAGATAAAAGACATTCTAGTAAATTAAAGTCTAAATAAAAAGAAAATGGCAGTCATGGTAAGTAAAAGATTCCAAGTCATTGCCAGGTGAAACCAGGAAATCCCTGGGGAGAGAAGGCAAAAGTGAAAAAAATCATAGCAGGAGCCAGAAGAGGATGCAGGAGACATGCTGTGCACATGGATGCTCATATTTGTGCAAAGATGGCTCATAAGCATCAATCATGTGGTTTTTCCATTTACTGACCAAATTAGGAGAGCCAATTATTATGTCTATTATTATGTCTCATTTATCCTAGACTGTAAGAATACAGGTTGAAAAGAAATGGAATTGGTTTCTTTTCTTAATTACATGTTGGTGATTGAGTTGAAACTATAGATGATCAGTTAATAAGAAAGAGCTTAACTTGTATGATGTAGAAAATGATTGTCAGAAAAATATTAGTGTGCTCTCAAAGGACTGTATGTGGTTTGGATGGCATGTGAACATGTCCAATTTGAAATGACACTGGAGGAGAAACAAGAACGTAACCCTGAAAAGCCCTGAAAATCACACTCAGGAGTTTGAGTTGCATCTTCTAGTTGACTATAACCATAAATAATTTTGATCAGAATTTCATTTGGAATTATCATGTTCATTACTTCACAGGTTACAGTTAGAACTGAAATGGGTGTGAAAGTTAATCCCGATAGGGATGGATTAAGAATGATGAGATTCTGAATTAATTAAGTTCAGACACGAATTTGAATGGAAGATGATGAAAAGCAATGAGAGAGAAATGGTCTAATAGAGGAACTCCCTCAGCAATCATAAATGTGAAATTAACATTTATTTCATTTTGCTTTAGTTAGTGGCCTTGCAAAGTGTTGTGAGTTTATTGTATTCAGTTAACTATCACTATGCTTGGAAAACAGAATGACTGAGGTAAATAAGTTTAAAAAATAAAACAGACATCAATACTAACCTGTATCCCCATTGTATTATCTTTTGAAAGGTTATCTACATTTTGTCTTTCTTTTTGATTATACAAAGACCTCGGTTTCCTTTGTTGGCTAGAATGTTCTGGTTTCCCTTGTTGACTAGAGGATCCTGGTTTCCCTTGTTGGCTAGAGGATCCTGGTTTCCCTTGTTGACTAGACAATCCTGGTTTCCCTTGTTGGATAGAGGATTCTAAATTCCCTTGATCAGAAGACCCAGGCTTGCCTTTATTGCTAAGTGATGTTGGCTTCCCCTTTTGGTTAACAGACTCTGGCTTGTCTTTAGGCAATGATGGTTTCCCTTTTTGGCTAGGAGACCCTGGCTTTCCTTGTTGATGAGACAATTCTGATTCCTCTTGTTTGCTAGAAGCATGGGGAGTACCTTTTTGATTAGATCCCTCTAGTTTCCCTTGCAAAACCAAAGCACTGGGCATCCCAGGCTGGCTCAAAATTTCTGGCTTCCCTTGCTGATGACCATTTACTGGTTTCCCTGCCTGGTTGGGATTTCCTGGTTGTCGTTGCAGAATTAACATCCCTGGTTTTCCTTGTGTGAGACCACCTCCCTGTTTGTTAGATTCCTTCTCTCCCCCAGGATTAGCTTCATTTTTTGTCTCCGAAGTAAGTGCAGGCTTTTGATTCTCTTCTAGCTTGAAAACACTTGGTTTTGAAATCTGGGCAGAAGCCACTGAAATGATACAATAAGAAAAAGAAAAAAAGTGGAATTATTTTAATAATTCAAAACAAATAATTTGCCACACAAGTGAGTTGTTATCATATAACTTCTTGATTTTAAATAAACTCCAAGGTGGAATTTTCTCATGTTTCTTTCATGTTGAATATTTTGTTTCCTCTGTTTTTCTTTAATGAATTATACTTTCCAAAAAGTATAGCATTTAGCAAGATTTCTCATTTGTAAATCATAAATTCTTTGAATCAGTATTTTTTCTCCTTATTTTCTCTTATTCTTTGGAGAGATCAGTCTCTAGTCAGTGCCCACTTTAAGCCTCTGTTACATCATCTTAAGGATGACATCAATGTTTTAAGTACAAAGTTTCTCCCAGCCTGCAGGGGAAGTATCATTTGCTTCTAAGTAAGACTCCCAATATCAATCATGCTGAATGCTATATATTTTGGTTAAATTGTAGAAAGTGATATATACTACATATATTTCTTGGTGTGTATCCTCTATTTAAACTTATTTCATTCATATATATTCCAGTAGTACCATGTGTTATATTTTTTTACAGTGGTTCTCTAAAATAGTTTTAGACCAACAATTTTGATGCCTCTATTTATGCTCTTTCTTCCTATCAATGTTTTGACTATTTGGGACATGTGTTTTTCATATAAATTCTAGTATTTGTGTTCTTTTTCTGTGAAGAATGTCCTTGTAATAATAATGTGAATTGCATTGAATTAACCTGAACAATATAGCCATTTTCATAATATTAATTCTGTCAATTTATGAACATGGATTTTATTACCATCTTCTAGAACCCTCTATATTTGTTTGATATCTTAAAATGTTAACTGGAGAGATCCTTTATTTCTTTTGTTAGGTTTATTCTAAGGTATTATAGCCATAATTTTAAATTAAATATTAGAGAATTTCATACAACATATCTTGATGATATTCAGTCCCCATTTTTCTTTCCTACTCCCTTACCACCTTCATATCCATGCTTTTTTTTTAAACAGGCTAAGAGGACACAAAACTTTGCATTTTAACAGTAGTGTGTGAAATGAAATCCATAGGCTAAAAACCAACGTGGGCTTCTGGTAGTAAATATGGTAATTAACATATCAAATCATGCTGGACATGGTGGTATATCTCTTTCAAATGAGCAATAGGGTGGCTCAGTGAGGAGGACTGAGTTTAAGTCTATCTTGGGAGAGCAGGAAGAAAACCATCTCAAAATAAAATAGGGATCATATTATATTAGGACCACAGATTTAAGTAAAATATTTAAAAAATAATTCTCATCTGCTTTGGTTTTTTGTTTTGGTTTGAAATTTCTTTTCTCAGTTTACAAATCCTGACATGTGCTTGGCTTCTCTTTCTTCTCATGTCTCTCTTCATTACCTTCCAAATTCATATAATTGCTACCTATAGTCGTGACACCCACGTTCTTCTATCATCAATATATTTAGTACATTCTGTCAGCTAGAAAGATACTCAGAATTCATGGCAGGAACATCCATCCTAAGCAGGAGCCTCAGGAAGGGTTTTACCTATCCTGTCTGTTCCCCCAAAGCATATATGTTCTTTTTGTTCCCCTTCTCACTCTGTTCTTCAGTTCTATTCTGATTTTTTAACTCAGTTTATAATTCAGTTGTACATCCCTCAACAGCTCCTCCATGTAACTACTGCCCCAGTCAGTTTTAGTATTATCAAAAGACTTGGTTTGAATGTGCTGCATATGATTGCTCTTGTCTTCAGTAAAATGAAGTAGCTCTGCAGTGTATTCAGTCTGAAAACAACCTTTACATACTTTTATTGCTGGTACAGCAAGCATTAATTCCTAGGCATTTTTGTTGTTTTTTATACTAGATATAAGAAAGATCATCAAAATGTTGTAATTTTAGGGTAAGTTATATTATTTTACAGTTCGGGAGATTGATTTCAGAGGTACATACATGTTAAGTATGAAAACTATTACTCAACACAGTTATTTAAAATTTATCATGTTATAATCATTATCTTAATATATGTATTGAGATATAACTAAGAGATATGTATTAAGGTACTAAAAATTTCTCATTTTTGAGAAATTCATGTGTGTGCTAGAACCTATATTTCTAAAACAAGTATATTAAAATATGGAATACAAAATACATTAGTATCAGTCACTTACAAAGAGATCAAATAAGGGCAACTGGTGTATCCATCTATATAAAGTCTTAAGTAAAAGAAAAATATAGCTATTTCTATTTTACTTGTAATACAAGAGACTGAAACACCTTAAACATGTTATAGAAATATAAAAATTCATTATTAAAATACACTTTAAAAATTTGAACATATACCATTTGATCGTAGCATACCACTATTCTTTTATAGGACATGAATGTAAACATTTATGCACTCTTATAATATTTTTAAACTGAAGTATCTTTGTATTATCAGCCTTTCTCAACCCCTTATTCTTGCTTCCTCCAACCACAACTCTTCCACTCTTGTTATATCCAGTGACCATTTTATGCATCTAAATCTATATATTTTTGAAGTTACCTTTGCATGTGGTTGTTCAATTCTAAAACAGCATCACCTCATCATTCACATATTCAAATTCTGTCCTTAGAGAGTTGGAAAGAAAATGTCAGTTGCAGCTTTCTTACCCGAGAACACGACCAGGAACATGAACGAAAGAAACATTAAGTTCCCCATAACAGGAGTCAGTAGATTCACACTTGGCTGTTGGGTAGCTTAAGTGTCACTCTTCTGTAGCTCCTTTCTAAATAAACCACGCTCATCATCGCCATGTTATATATTTGAAAAACTCTCTCCACCCTTATTGCTAAACACTGTTACTGTCTGGAAAAATTATATATTAAACTTTCACAAACGAAGGTGTTTCTTGAATTTGAGTTTCACGTGTCAACTCCTGTAAATATCCAAACTTTAATATGCGTCTATCAGATTAACTTCTGTGAAATGGTGAGACATACCTGGGGAAAGAATGAATTCACTATTCATTTCTTTGTTGTTAGCGGGTGGCTTATTGTCAGTTGGTGTTGCTATTCACTCTACAGATTTATATGTCCATGACAGAGACCTTGAAGGCATTTTCCCTCAACTGAATTATATACCTAGAACTTACCTCAAATTATATACTAAAAACAAGTAAAATGCATCAAATATTGGTTATTAGTAAGTTATGAATGCATTTAGTGAGGAATGATGACATATAATAGGTTTTTATGAGTTAGTAAAGGACAATGTTATTCCTCATGTTGGAGGAATAACATTACATTGTGGTCTTTCCTTCTCAAGGTATAACTACAGACTGAAACTCATGTGAAAATTACCTTGTATCTTGGCGTAATTCTAACCAAACAAATGAAAGATCTATATGACAAAACCATTAAGTCTCTCGAGAAAGAAATTGAAGAAGACCTCAGAAAGTGGAGAGATCTCTCATGCTCATGTATTGGTAGGGCTAATGTAGTAAAAATGGCCATCCTAACAAAAGCAGTCTACAGATTCACAATCCTCACCAAAATTCCAGCACAAGTCTTCTCAGACATGGAAAGAACAATTCCCAATTTCATATGGAAAAATAAAAAAAAACCAGGATAGTGAAAACAATAAAATTCTTAACAATTTAAAAGAACTTCTGGGGGGATAACCATCCCTGATCTCAAGCTATACTAGAGCAATAGAGATAAAAAGTTCATGGCATTGGTACAGAGACAGACAGGTCAACCAACAGAATAAAATTTAAATAAACCCACACACTTACGGGCACTTGATCTTTGACAAAGAAGCCAAATGTATACAATGGGAAAAAAGAAAGCTCTTCAAGCAGCATCCAGTACCTGTAGGTCAGGACACTGCCGTGATAGTTAAAATTACCTGAGCTTCTCTTTTGAGGTCCCAGAATTTGCTTCAACACCACCTTATTTGCTTAGGTATTGCTAAGGTATTACATTGGGACACTTGTTCTTGAGATAGTTATGCTTCATTTCATGACAGGGGGCTGGGTGATGAGTTTCCTTCAATGATTCAGATAAACATTTATTTTACTTTTAATATGAGAATTATTTCACTATTAGAATCTTTATCACTTTTACACTTCTTCACACTTTGGATTAAGGTAAAAATTTAGATTTTGAACTGGGTCAGAAGATGAACACATTGAGGAGAATGTGTATCGCATGTCCTCAAGTGAGAAGACACACCAGTACTGTTCCTTTCATAGCCATTACACATACGTGAGAACAGCCATAGCAAAGAAGACAAGACTGAAATGGTTGTCTCTCCTTTTTTAGCTATACCATCTTATCTGAATTTTTATTTATTCTGTTTCATCTTCTCCCCCTTCTTATTTCTAAAATCATGATAAGAAGTCATGATTGCATTTCTCTAGATACTCAGCTGTGCCTTGGAAAGGAACTACTTTTTAAAATTTATTGTTTTGTTCTAAACTTCTTTTTATTTCTCCATCTATAAACTGAGGTAGTGTTAGGATTAAAGTAGACTTATTATGGAGGCAGGGGAATAGAAAAAACAATTCCTTGCCATCAATAATCACTTCAAATGTTAATTGCAAGGATTGAATTATATTAATTTGATATTTGGGTCACACTTGGAGGACACCTGCATGTGTGCATGAACTTGCTCTGTGAATAAAATGGGGGCAGAGCTGGAGCCAGATGGAGCAATGCTAAATCTCTGTTACTCATGGCATTTGCCTGGCTATTTCAAAAGTACTTTGCAGGGAGAAAGACAAAATATGTTTTCTGTGATTTACTAGCAATGGTTTCTACTGTGGACTGTTCATATCCAGATTGTGAGATTTGCTATCAAGCTTTTTGCCACACACTCAAGAGTGGAGAAGTTGTGAACTATCGAATAATTTTATTTTCCTCTTAAATTTTTACTCATGTGTTTGTAAAATACACACCTCCTGATTATTCCTTGTGACTGTGAGAATAGTTCTAGAGTTTGAACACAAATAAAGAAAAAGAAAAGTATTCTATTACATTCGTTAGATTACTTTGACACAGACACAGTATGTTTAGCTGAGTCCAGTCGGATAGATGGAACAATTTGTTTGTCTTTAAAGTATAATCCGTATAAGAGACACAGTTCCTGGTAAATTTAGTATCCTGTTGCTCAAGATGTCAGAGAAAGGACTGTCAGTTAGTTTTTCTTTTTTTTTTTTTAAATATAAAACCTGAACGAAATTTTATTTCTCTTCCCCATTGGGATCTGAGCCATCCTTCTGGTGGAGGCTGGGAAACTTCCTCAAGACAATCCATGTTTAAAAGCAACCCAAGTTACAATTGCAATGGTGATATTCCAGGGGGATACCACTGTGGCCAGCTGGTTGAATTGGGGGCGAGAGATCAGGATTCCTCACTGGAACAGTTTCCTCAAGACAGTGTGCAGACCTGATCTCCAGCCAGGCCCAAATGCCCTGATTCCCACTCATTCTCAGGCCTACTGGGAAGAGCACACCGGCCCTCCACCGACCCTCCAGTTCTGTGTTCCGCCTGCTGATCTGGAGCCAATGGGACAAGAAAGGGCAGGGTCACGTTCTCCGTGCCTGGGCCTGGTTGCTCTGTCCCTTCTGGTGCTGTTGCTTAACTTGAGCCAGGATGTCTCGGATCTTCCGCTGAGCCATCTGGCTGGCATAGAAATGTCTGGTGGCACTACCACCTCGACTGATCATTTGCCATTTTGCCCCCTTTGTCAATTGACCAGGCCATCTACTGAAGCTGGAACCCAATATGTGGGTCTCCTGCTTTATTTTCTCCTTGGGACCGAAGAAATTCTCTTCTTTCAATTTGCCATAGATTCTTCCCTGAGCCTTGAACTGAGCCTCTGGGGGTCCAGTGATGATGAGCATTCGAACTTTGGAATCAGGTGTTTCTGGTGGAGCAATCTTGAAGGAGATGCTGGCAAACCAGGAGAGCTGTTTGGTGAACTGGCCCTTCTTCCTGATGATGGCACCCACAGCCTGGGCGGGGATGAACACATGTACCATCTCCTGCTCCAGAGCCATGAAGGAGCTATAGGGAGCAGCCCCAGTGATGCTGCTGCTAGGAGGAGGGACAGCACTAGATGAAGTTGGGAAGAAACCTACAGCAGCCAGGTTGAGACAAGAAATGAGGTGGGATGGCAGGCTCATGGCAGCCACATCATTCTCGTAAACCTCTCGAACTTTCTTCATGATCTCCTGCTCAGCCCTGCAGCAGTTTTCAATGCCCCCTTTACAGTGATGGTCCTTTCAGGGTTATAGAGCGTGAGAGCCTGGAGTGACAAGATGGTGACCTTCATCTCTGTATTCTACTTCACCTTCTTCAAGTTTCGCCCTTCCTCGCTAATGAGTCGCTCGATGAAGTTATTATGAGCCAGGATCTCCAGGGGAACTTCATCTGCCATTTTGGTGTCCTTTGCCCCTCCTTGCGCATAATCTCCAAGATCATCTTACATGCCGAGGAGCAGCCTTCAGGAGTTGAATGCACAATGATGGCCTTCTCTGTAGCTCCTTCATTCTCCGTCCTATGCATGTCTATATTGGAACCAAGTCTGTTTGTGATGTTTTGGATGGTGGCACCCTCCTTGCCAATGATAGCACATACATACTGTGTGGGCACCAGGAGCCAGAGGGGGATATACACGGATTGTCAGTTAGTTAACAAGCCTTATTAACTACTTTATAATATTCAGAAACGCAAAAAGCTATCTGCTAAATAATCCCTCTGTAATTTAAGGAACTTTGTCATTCTTTATTTAATTCACTGATTAATAAATTTACACAATTCCCATTTCACACAAGGTATCAGTTTCAGTATGCTGAGCTTTGAAAGGGATGATAAAGACCTTGCTTCAGTAGCGTCTCTGCTGTAGGGATCCATTCTTCAGTCAGTACATGAAGTTTCAATGCAAACAGCAATTCAGTTGCACTCAATTTCATCATTATTTATTAGGGTTACACATTTATCTGGCACACACCCATGTTATACCCTAATGTTAGCCATTGTTATGTGAACATGAGTATTGGAGGAATGTAGACACATAATACTGCTGACTTCATTTTTTGTGAACCCACATCAAATGAGTAGATACTAATAAAATACACAGTAGAGTATAATTAAATAGTCATGAAGTAAGCTGGTTATAATAGACATTTATTGACTTATTCCCAAGACTGCTAAAATGTAAAGATATTTTGATGTACATGTCTGTAAATTCTAGGGATACAAAATGAATTTTATTTTCTTTCTATGCCTTTAATTAACCTCCATTTACTGTCCCTTTAAGAAAAACACCGATTTTGACTTTATTTTCATCTTTATATTTATGAGAAATTAAAAAGTCATCAGGTGGTCTTTTTGTAACTTGCTACTTAAGACTTGATTCCATTTATATTCCATATAATATCTGCTCAGATTTCTATTTTTGAAGAAAGAACATGGTATAGAATAGCATTGCATAGATCAACATCAACACATCCTTACTTGTCTCTTTATTTTTGTATAGAATATGAATCCACTTCTACCTTCCTTCAATTTGAGATGTTACTACTTTCCTTGGAATAGGAGGCAGTGGGAACAGAGGAATGATAGGTTTGGCTCTAAGCCATATGAAGCCAGAAAGTATTAGATGAAATGAAATATGGTCAACTCTAAGCTAAAATAGCAGTCGTATGACTGAAGCCATCCTGAAACCTGGCTGAACATCTTGTTTTGACAATAGCATATGGAGAGAAACAGCCCTTTTCACCAAATCATGCATTCAAAAGCAACAGAAATGGGAGGAATTAAATGAGTGATAGCCATAAGCTTCTAAGCTTCATGTGCCATTGACTGACTGTCTACATTGAACCAAGATCACATGGTAGCTGTATGACCAGCATTTATAGTAGTGATTTTTAGTTAATTTTTTTTTTGAGAACTTCATACATGAGCACGGGATTTTTCTCTATCACTCTACCCATTCAGATCCCAATTCAATTGCTTCCATGTCCACTTCCTGAATTCAGTCTTTCTTAATTGTTATTGTTACATGTATACAAATATAATATTATTTCAAAACTCAAGTTCATAGATTCCACTATATTTTTTTTTGAGACAGGGTCTCTTTGTGTAGCCCTGACTGTCCTGGAACTCACTCTGTAGACCAGGCTGGCCTTGAACTCAGAAATCTGCCTGCCTCTGCCTCCCAAGTGCTGGGATTAAAGGTGTGTGCCACCACTGCCCGGCTCCACCATATTTTCAAAATATCTATGGCAAAATAATTTAAAAGGCAGAAGACTGACATAACCTAAATTAGAGTTACTCTAATCCAATGTAATCAAGATAGTGTGATGCTGACAGGGAATAGATGAAGGAAGCCATAAAACAGAAGATAGAACCTCTAAGTAGATCACAACCATGTAGCCAATGACCTCGGACAAAATAATGACAATGTAATGGACCAAGGACTGTCATTTGAATAAACAGTGTTGAAACAAAAGGATACCTTTATGAAAAACAATTAGAATAGCCAAATGTTTTCACATAATTCAGAAAGAGTGACAGATTTAAACATAAATGTAAAACTATAAAAATCTTAGAGAGTAACACAAGAAATCTTTTGTTGTTGTTGTTGTACTTTGTTTGAGGCAGGGTTTCTTTGTGTAGCCCTGGATGTCCTGGAACTTGCTTTGTAGACCTGGCTGTCCTTGAACTCAGAGAACTGCTTGTCTCTACCACCCAAATACAGGAAATCTTGATAGACTAGAATTCCTGGGGCTTATATAGAGTTGCTTGAAGATCCACTTTGATGATGCTATAATTTGCATCTGGAAGTTTCCAAGAAGCCCTTCTTATAAATGTTTGGTCTCCACAATTTGTTATCATTTGGGAGGTGGTAGAACCTTTAACAGATAGAGTCAGAGGACCAAGTGGGCAGTCTTAAGACAATTTTTTCTTCCTTGTTTCTTTGTCTCTCTCTCTCTCTCTCTCTCTCTCTCTCTCTCTCTCTCTCTCTCTCCCTCTCTCTCTCCCTCCCTCCCCCTCTCTCTCTCTTTTTCTCTCTCTCTCTTTATCAGAGAAGTTTTATTTTTTTGTAGTGGACGGTATGAACACGGAGGTACTTAATACATCAAACTGCTGAGAAAATAAGAAACTGAGTTCATAACTTTAAATGGTACATTTTTATTATTCATTGCCTCTGACAAGACTCAGGAAACATCACAAGAATAAAGGCATATTAGTTACTTTTTATGTTCCTGTGAGAAAACACTACAACAAGGGCAACTTGTGGAAGAAAGAGTCTATTTTAGTTTATGGTTCTAGAGAGTTGGAGTCCATGATGGACGAGGAACAAAGAACATGAAGCAAAGAGCAAGCATTGTGGCTAGGCTGGCAAATTCTTGTACTACAAACATAAAGCAAGAGAGGGACTAGGGTCAGAGAACGAGTTAGAGAATTGCATATTGTATTTGTTTTTAAAATCTCAAACCCTGCCTCCAGTGACATGCTTCAACAATGCCATAGCCCTACACTATCCTAAGTGCAACTGTAGACCAAGTGCTCAGATATCCAAGACTATGGGGGACATTTCACATTCAACTCACCCCAAGGAAAAAGGTAAGAACCAGAGTATTGGGAAGAGTGCTGTGAAGTGCTGTGTTCTGGACATGACATGGGTCTCGCACTTACGAACCCACAGGCCTGTGGCTGTATGCACAACATCAAAGTAGAGAAAATTGTAGCATAATTGTGAAAGTTTCAATCCTGTCCACATCCATGAAAGAGGAGCTATTGGTATCTGATAACTAAGGCAGGGAGAATCATTGTTTTTGATGATGCTTTTATTAGTAGATTTCCCATACTGCAGTGGATGACTCAAGACTTATGTATATGTGGGCAGAACTAACTGGATTTTGTAGGTTGTGGGAAAGAAAGTAAAAAGGAAAGAAAGACATGAAGCTGGGAAGGGAACACGTTGTAGAGGGGTGTGGGTAGAGGAGATGCTGAAGGAAGTAATGGAATGGTGATAGTATTTCATTGTATACATGCTTAAAATTCTCAAGAATAAAGAGAGACACGATAAAATAGTTTATAAATGTAAAATAACAACTACATTAATTTAACCAGTAAACATAATATATGTTTTGAACTATTTCAATATATTCACACATATTAATGATGACTAGTCAATTTTTTAAATAAGGAGAAGGTAAGAAGGTGGAATGGAAAGAGGAAAGAAGTAAAATAATGAACAATGAAAAAGAAAAACTGAGAAAACAGGATTTTAAAGCTTTCTGTTAAAAGATAAGTCAAGATGATATTTGAAAAGAGAGAATGTGGAAATCAATGATTTAATACACTGTATTTAAATGTATGTTCTGTGGTATGTTGCACAGGTGGGGAGGATGCTGTTCTGGTTTCAGAATAGAATATTACCATTTAGTGCAAGTGACACAGCGGCAAACATTGACTCTGGGAACATACACTAATATGCATATGTGTTTTGCACTGATACAGCAATCTTGTCCTTTAGATTGTACGTTTCTAAAGCCAAAGTTATTAAGTGAGAAGGCAAACATTGACTCTGGGAACATACACTAATATGCATATGTGTTTTGCACTGATACAGCAATCTTGTCCTTTAGATTGTACGTTTCTAAAGCCAAAGTTATTAAGTGAGAAGCTAAACAACAACAACAACAACAACAACAACAACAACAACAACAACAAAAAACCAAAACAACAAAAAAACAAACAAAAAAATACAACTTTAAATTTTTTTGCCATTTATTTATTTATTTATTTATTTATTTATTTATTTATTTATACTCCAGTTTTTATTCCCCATCCCCACCCTGGTATACATACCTTCTAACTGTTCCACATACCATACCTCCTCCGGAAACCCCCTGTCTCCACAAGGATGTCCCCACCCCTCACCCATATCCAACCAGACCTCTCAGCTCCACGTGGCCTCCAGTTTCTTGAGGGTTAGGTACATTTTCTCTGACTGAACCCAGACCTGGTAGTCCTTTGCTGTATATGTGTTGGGGGTCTCATATCAGTTGGTGTATGCTGCCTGGTTAGTGGTTCAGTGTTTGAGAGATCTCAGGGGTCCAGGATAATTGAGACTGCTGGTCCTCCTACAGCGTTGCCCTCCTCTTCAGCTTCTTCCAGTCTTTCCCTAATTAAACCACAGTGGTCAGTAGCTTCTGTCCATTGGTTGGGTGCAAACTCTTTCACCTGATTGTTGGATCGTTCAGAGTGTGGTCATGATAGGTCCCTTTTTGTGAGTACTCCATGGCCTCAGTAATTGTGTCAGGTCTTGGGACCTCCCCTTGAGCTAGATCCCACTTTGGGCCTGTCAATGAATCTTCTTTTCCTCAGACTCCTCTCTGTTTTCATCCTTGCAGTTCTTTCAGACAGGAACAATTTTGAATCAGAGTTTTGACTGTGGGATGGCAACTGTGTCCCTTGATGCCCTGTCTTGTGTCCCTTGATGCCCTGTCTTGTGTCACTTGATGCCCTGTGTTCCTTCTGGAGGTGAGCTCTTTAAGTTCTGTCTCCCTACTGCCTAGCATTTCATCTAAGGTCCCTCCCTTTGAGTCCTGAGAGTCTCTCCCTTACCAGGTCTCTGGTGCATTCTGTAGGGTCCCCCCAACCTTCTACCTCCCGAGATTGCCTGTTTCCATTCTTTCTGCTGGCCCTCAGGGCTTCAGTCATGTTCCCTAGCCCAATACCAGATAAGGCTCCCCTCTCTCCACCCCACCCCCATCAACTTTTTCTCCTAGGTCCCTCCCTCCATCCTTCCCCACATGCAATTGCTTTTTTCTCCCTCCCAAGTGGAACTGGAGTATCCTCACTTGGACCCTTCAGCTTGCTGACCCTTTTGAGTTCTGTGGACTATATTCTGGGTATTCTGCACATCTATCTATCTATCTATCTATCTATCTATCTATCTATCTATCTATCTTTGTTGCTAATAATATCCACTTACTAGTGAGTACATACCATGCATGTCCTTTTGGGTCTGAGTCACCTCAGTCAGGATGATATTTTCTAGTTCCGTCT
Organism: Rhabdomys dilectus; assembly: GCA_019844195.1. Classification (NCBI taxonomy): domain Eukaryota; kingdom Metazoa; phylum Chordata; class Mammalia; order Rodentia; family Muridae; genus Rhabdomys; species Rhabdomys dilectus. Next base: position 181,275 of record JADRCG010010557.1, on the reverse strand, counting down.
ATTTGCCTGCAATCCTACCAGCAATGGAGGGTTATTTCTCTTTCTCTACATTCTTACCAACATGTGTTCATGTGTTGTCACCTGAGGTTTTCATCTTAGCCATTCTGATTGGTGTAAGGTGAAATCTCAGGGTCATTTTTATTTGCATTTTCATGATGACTAAGGACTTTGAACATTTCTTTAGATGCTTTTCAGCCATTTGAGATTTCTCTGTTGTAAATTCTTTGTTTAGTTCTATACCCCATTTTTTGCATTTTTTGATTGGGTTGTTTGGCTTTTTGGTGGTTAGCTTCTTGATATATATATATATATATATATATATATATATATATATATATATATATGCACACATATATATATCACATATATAATATATATGATTATTATATTATATTAATTATATATTATATATTATTATATTAATAATATATATAATAATTAATATATATTATATATTTTATATATATATATATATATATATATAGCATATTAGCTCTCTGTCAGATATGGAGTTAGTAAAAAACTTTTTCCCAATCTGTAGGTTACCGATTTGTCTTATTGACTTTGTCCTTTGCCTTACAGAAGTTTTCTGGTTTCATGAGGTCCCATTTATCAATTCTTGATCTTAGAGTATGAGACATTCAAATTCTGTTTAGTAAATTTCCCCCTGTACCAATGAGTTTAAGATTCTTTCCCACTTTCTCTTCTACTAGATTCAGTCTATCTTATTTTATGATGAGGTCTTTGATCCACTTGGACTTGAACTTTATGCAAGGTAACAAATATGGCTCTATTTTCATTTTTCTACATAGAGAAAGTCAGTTAGACCAGCACCATTTATTGAAGTTGCTTTTTTCTTTCCATTGTATATTTTTGTTTTCTTTGTCAAAGATCAAGTGTCCATAAGTGTGTGGTTTTATCTCTGGGTCTTCAATTTTATTCCATTGATCAATATCATACAGTTTTTATCACAATTACTCTGTTAAAGCTTGAGGTCAGGGATGGTGATTCTCCCAGCCATTCTTTTATTGTTAAAAATTGTTTTCAGGCAGAAACATAAATATTAGGCTAGAACAAAGAAGTAATTTCAGACAGGAATCTAAATTTTAGGCTAGAACAAGGAAGTATGCTTCAGACATGAAAATAATCTTGAACTAGGACAGAGAAGTAGGTTCAGATAGTAATCGAGTTTAATGCCTTGCTTTTTCTTTGGCTATGTTTATTGTCTTGCTTGTTCCTTGACTATCTGCATCTATTGTACTGCTAGACCCTCAACATAGAACTGACCTTAATACATGCATGTAATCAAACTGGTATTAATGCATAAAAGAGGAGGGTGGATGGGATAGGGGGTTCTAGAAAGGGGAAATGGGGAAAGGGGATGACAGCTATAAATAAATAAAATGTACAATAAAAAATTTAAAATTATTTTGCTATTTTATTTTTTGCCTTTTCAGATGAATTTGAGAATTTCTCTTTCCATCTCTTTGAAGAATTGTGTTGAGATTGTTATGGGGATTGTATTGAATCTGTAGGGTTTTTTTTTTTTTTTTTGTAGAATGGCCATTTTTACTATATTAATTCTGCCAATCCATAAGGATGGGAGATCTCTCCATTTTCTGAGATCTTCTTTGATTTATTTCTTGAGAGACTTGAAATTATTATCATACAGATCTTTCACTTGTTTGGTTAGAATTACCCCAAGATACTTTGTATTATTTGTGGCTATTGTGAAAAGAGTTGTTTCCCTAATTTCTTTCTCATCCTGTTCATCATTTGTATAAAAAAAGCTACTGATTTATTTGAGTTAATTTTATATCTGACCACTTTACTCAAGTTGTTGACCACCTGGAGAGGTTCTCTGGTAGAATTTTTGGGGTTGCTTATGTATACTATCATTTGCAAGAGATGATACCTTTGTTTACTCTTTGCCAATTTATATCCCCTTAATGTTTTTGTTGTTGTTGTCTTATTGTTCTAGCTAGCACTTTGAGTACTATATTGAATAGATATGGGAAAATTGGGCATCCTTGTCTTGTAGTGAGCAATGGTTTTGATGTGTTCTTATATTTAGTTTGCAAGAATTTTACTGACTATTTTTGCATCATATTTATAAGTGAGATTAGGCTGAAGTTCTCTTTTTTGGTTGGGTCCTTGTGTGGTTTACGTTCCAGAGTAATTGTGGCTTTATAGAATCATTTGGTAGTGTTCTTTCTGTTTCTATTTTTTTTGGAATAGTTTGAGAAATATTGATATCAGGTCTTCTTTTAAGGTCTGGTAGAATTCAGCACTAAATCCATTTGGTCCTGGGCTTTTTTTGGTTGGGAGGTTTTAATGACTTCTTTTATTTCCTTGTGCGATATGGGCCTGTTTAGATAGTTTACCTTCTCTTTGATCTGCATTCTGGAACTAGAAGCAAATATGAGGCTGACCTGGTAGCCTTTGTAACCAGTCTACAGAAGGGGATCAAAGTTAATCAGTTGCAGGATATTAATGAATACATATCGTCATGTAACTAGCTTTTCTCATAGCTACAGTTTCTAGAAATCTAGACTTTCACAAATCTTAAATACTGGTATCTAATTGAATATAAAAAATGCACACATGTAGATGTGTGTATATGTGTGCACATGCATGTGTGTATATTAGTAGTATGCTGACTAGAGAAACACCTCTGAACCACTTCTGACTTGTTTGATGCATGGTGAAAATTTCTCCTTCAAAAGCAGTGTGTTCAGCTACAAGCTGTCCAAGTTCACATATTATTAATAAACTTACTCAATTTCAGACCTCACCTCAAAATAAATCACTCTTTCTCTACTCAAAACCTTTTCTTATTCTTTACTCAGCACTAACTGCTCAGGCATTGAGATCAACAATCAATAAATGGGACCTCATGAAGCTAAAAATTTTCTATAAGTCAAAGAACATTATTAATAGGACAAAACAGAAGCATACAGAATAGGAAAAGATCTTCACTAACCCTACATCCTGCAGAGATACAATATTCAAAATATATTAAGAACTCAAAAAGTTAGACTCCAACAAACCAAACAACCCAATTAAACAGAGAATTCACCTCATAGGAATCTCAAATAGTTGAGAAGCTCTTAAAAATGTTCAACATCCTTAGTCATCAGGGACATATAAATCAAAATGACTCTGAGATTTGATCTTATACTCATTACAATAGCTTGGATCACAAGCTCTGCAGACAGCACATGTCTGCAAGTATATGGAGCAAGAGGAACACTTTTCTACTACAAATAGGAGTGCAAACTGGTGCAACTGCTTTGGAAGTCAATTTGATGATGAAAAATGGAAACAGATCTACCTCAGGACCCAGCTATATCACTCCTGGGCATATGACCAAGGAATATCCCAATATACCACAGGGACACTTGCTCAATTATGTTCATTCCAGATTTATTTGTGATAGCCAGAAACTGGAAACAGCCTAGATGTTTCTTAACTTAAGAATGGATAAAGAATCAGGTTGTGTATGCTCTTTGGTTGGTAGCTTAGTCTCTGAGAACTCCAGAGGTCCAGATTAGTTGACACTGTGGGTTTTCTTGTATGATTGCGATCACTTTCAGGGCCTTCAGTTTTTCCCCTAATTCTTCCATACTGTTCGCTGACCTTTGTGTAAGGTTTAGCTGTGGTTATCTGCATCTGTCTCAGTCAGCTGCTGAGTAGAGCCTCTCAGACTACAGCTATGCTAGGTTCCTGTTTGCAAGTACAACATGGGGACCTACAGAGTCAACTAATCTGAGCCCCTGGGGATCACAGAGACTGAACCACCAACCAAAGAGCGTGTAGGGGCTGGACTTAGGCCCCCACACACATAGTAGCAGATGTTTAGCTTGGTTTCCATGTGGATCCCCTAACAAATGGAGTTCAGGATGACTGATTCTGTTACCTTATTTTAGATCCATTTCCCCTCACTGGGATGCCTCATCTGGCCTCAGTGGGAGAGGATGTGCCTAGTTAATATAGAGGCTTAATATACCAGAGCTGAGAGGTACCCATGGGGGGACTTCCCCTTCTCAGAGGAGAAAGAGAGGGTAGAACAGGGAAGATATAAGGGTAGGACTTGGAGGAGAGAAGAAAGGAGGGTACTTCAATTGAGATGTAAAGTGAATACATAAATAAATTAAGGGGGGAAAAGAAAAGTGCACCTGTCCCCACCCACAACTCCACTGGAAGCAACAGCTGTGGAGAGCTACATTTCAGCATCCTTATTACAATTTTAAAGAGTTCTCTTCAATGACTTTTTGAGTAGGATGTTATTTTTTTTTTGAGGTGGCGAATGGTGGGGGTACTGGGGTCACAGAAGACTTCTATGGTCCTCATTCTCAACTATGAGTTTGCAGTCATTGATACCATCGCAGAAAGCACCTTTGTGTGGCATGTGGTACATGGTGTCACACTGATAAAGCTAGAGATAAGTAATATGGAGGCGTCAACTGTTTCAGAACATACTAAGAAGTGCCCAGTATTTTGTACACCTTTGATTGATTTCTGACCTCAGTACTTGAGTAGAAACATTATACAACTCAAAATTTCCCTTAGGAAAAACAACTATTCCAACACCTTGTGTCAGGTACATATATGTTTACTTCATAGCATCCTATTTACTTCCTTCAGACCTTCTGCATAGCTACAGATGAACTGCACACTGATAGGGCAGTTCAGGGTCTGGTAAGTGCAGTAGTAGCCTCCTTAGTTTTCAAATTTCTTATTTCATATTGAAGAGTGTAATATTCTACCTAAGTTAATTAATTAGATGTGCTTTCATTACATGAAACAAAGCATTGGTGTTACTCATATAGCTTTATTGAAATTCTGTTTTATGCATAATAATTGGTGGGAAGCACACTGCTGTGGAAACTGGGTAACAGGGAACACATGTCTCAGTGTAAAATTCAAACCAAAAGTACACCCAGCATTTCGATGTTAGAGGAATCAGCATTTTCCTTCATGTTTGAAACCAACTTTTCCAAAACTTCTTGCCCTGAAAGAAAAGAGAAATTGTTCAGACATGAAATTCAGTAGAAATGGCTTCATTCTATACTAAGTCAAGTGGGCAAATATTGATATTTTTAGGTTTCAGATTGGATGATAATAATATTACTTAATTTCATATTAATTAACCTTAATAGACTAGTATAGACTAGTCTGTTAATAGACTATTAATAAACCATTCATGGACACCTACTTTACAGGACCCAACCAAGAACATCATGCTTTTAGCAGCATCTGTTTGCTTACATGGCCATGGCTGTTTGGCAGAATTCACAGCGGTTTTGGTAAGTTTTTCCATCAGTGCCACATACTGGCTTGTGGATCTTTGGGCATGATTTTCCATCTGGGGCCAGTGTCTTCTCATAGTTGCTGCAAAAAGCCTGTCAATTAAATAAAAACATTTTTAGTTAATTTCCTATGGAATGGGAAATAGTCTTACATACTTCAAAATTCCTTCAAGAATATTCATGCAAAAAATAAGAAGAGCAAACTCCTAAAATTGCAGTACTTCTTGTTAGGAGTTTACTGTCTTCCTTTCAGCTGTTCTCTGGGTCTATGTGCACATGCACTGCTATTGTGCGTGTGCACAGTGTTAAAGTGCATATGCACTGGGCATTTCTTTTTTTGCTTACTTTTCTGCACTATTGAGTACATTCTTGTAGCAGTATGTTGTGCTGCATAATACTGTACCACAAATGTGACATAGCTCATTCCACTGATACACTATTATATACTCCCCTTTTTTACATTCAATTCAGCAAAAGATTCATTTATTAGATTAGTGGTACATGGGAGCTCTGGATGTCAAATGCTTGGTTGTATACGTAACCGGGATAATTATGTCCTAGGACAAGAGAGGAGTATCTACAGAAGCAGGTGCACAGAGTTCTTTGATGCACAGGGACTTTCCCTACTGGTTTGACTGAGATAGATGCTGTTTGTGATGATCTCTTTATTATCTCTATCTCTGTCTCTATCTTTTTATGTATTAAGTTGTCAAAATTAGTGGCACACACCTAGAGGCAAGTGGATCTCTGTGAGTTTGAATCCAGTTTGGTCTACCTAGAGAGTTGCAGAGTAGCTAGAAATACATAGTGAGACTTTATCTCAAAACTTATATCAATTAGAAAAATTATGCTTTTTACCCCACATTCTCATGACACCGTACTATTATTATAAGGGCTTGAGCTGGGCATATATCCATACAGAAGAACTATGATATCTGTCTGTCTGAAGAATGTAGAAAGTAACATCCAAGATTTTGTCTTATTGTTTACAAAAGCACATCTGCAGTAATGATTTTATTGGTGGGGAAAGCATGTCATGCCTTCTTACAGCGTTCTCAGAAAGCTTGCTGTGGGAGCTCAGAAGGCATCTGTGGAAGAGCCACAGTCCTTTGGTTGGAAAGCACAAACTGTGGCTTGCTGGGACAGAAATGGCTTGAGAAAGATGAGAAGTACATACATACCTGAAAGCCTCCTTGGCTCACAGCATCTGCAGTGAAAGAATAGATAGTGATAAATCACACGTCAGAATTGTAGGTTTTTTCCAGTTGCAGCTAACCACAATGGTCTTCTGCTGCATTTGTTTTGCTTTGTGGAGGGATAACTATATGGAGCCACTCAACTTTTTAACCACACAGGATGCTGAAAGGTAGGCTGTATTGCCCATGGTTAGAACAGCATTAGTTTCACTATGCTTGCACACAACATTGCTCTCATTATATTTGCCCTTTGTGTAATTATATGCAATTGTATATTTCAGTTTATGAGTTATCTCATAACAAGCCTTTGAAGGTAAAGTTTAGAGCTGGTCTTTGTTGAACAGGTATGTATTTACTACAAAGGAGTATAAAATCTTCAATTTAAAAACTTTTGATGAGAGAATAGTGATATAACAAAAAATACAAAAGACATTTTACATAATTGCAATATGAATCAATGTGGTTTATCATATCTCCATTAAACATATTCCCCTTCTACTGTGGTAATTATACATTTAAGTGATGTGTTAAATCATATATATATATATATATATATATATATATATATATATATATAAAACAACCCTATTTTTAAAGCTGAAGAAGCCTGTTCATAATTGTTCATGCTTATAATTCCAGTACACAGGTGTGGAAGCAGATAGATCATTGAAAAGTTAACAAATATCCTGGTCTACCTATCAATTGCCTGTCAGCAAGTCCTGCATAGTGAGACCCTGTCTCAGAAAATAAAACACAATAAATCAAAACCATAATACCAACAAAAAGCCCCAAATAAAAAAAAAGCAAAACAAGCAACAATAACAGAAAAATCAATAAACTAACAAGCAAAGGAAACTGATTATATGGACAAGTATTTAGCTAAGCATTAATACTTATATGCTATAAATGGCAGAGTTAAGAACAAAATCTTGATTTGATAGACTCTATCTAATGCTTTGGCAGTACTTTTTGTTGAAGGAAGCATCAGTGTACAAGTTTTCTGTGCACCATTAACATCAGTTCAAATATTAGGAAGAGCTCCAGGGTGACTTGTTCAATATGAGCAATGAGGGCAGAAGAATGAGCATTGGAGATAAAATTTGGAATGCCAATTCTGGGCTCATTCTACTCCCCTACATCACCACATTCTTTGGCATCTCTCTCTCCACACCCTTGCCCCTTTTTCTTTCTCTTCCCTGATTATCTCTTTAGTTTGTTTACCTAGAGACCTACAATTCATAATTCAGGTTTTTATGTGACTTTCTAAAGAATTCTGACAGTTGAAGTCCATTGAATAAGGATTTTCTTAAAAAGATGTTTTAGGAGATTTTTTTCATTTCTATAACAACATTTCTCTAAAGTCTGAAGCATAATTTTACTCTGTGTCTCCTGTGGTGGCCCACAGACAGCAATGTAAATGGCCTACAATTCTTATATTAGACAGTGGATGCCCATGAGATATAAAACCAGTCTTGTCTTATATAGCATGACACTAATTTTGGAGTTGAATAAAAGTGCCTTAGCAGTGCACTGTAGTACAAATTAAAATACCTCATTTGTATACTAAAATTCCAGGGAAATGAAAAGGGTTAGGGCATCATTCATCATTTTTCTCCTAGTCATAAAAAGCAGCATCATAACCCAGCTGCTGGCATTAAGCAGCCTGGTCCATAAGTACACTCCATAGTTTTTCACTCACCTATAGAGAGGAACAAACAGGCCAGGCTGATCAAAAGCAGAAAGGCACCTGCTGGCTTCATGTCGCTGATAACCTTGAGGTTTGAGAACACAGAAATCTTAAGGGAGTTCAACAGGAAGGATGTTGTTCTCTGGCCTGTATTTATAAGTGGATCTATATGTCTGAATCTGAGTACCTATACGTTTGTCACTCTGCCACAACCTCCACCCCTATTATGCAATTTATTTCCTTAAAGAACAGACACTAGACACCAAAGAAACTCATTTCAGGCCCTTTCCAGTCAAGAACAATAGTAAAAAACTGATGTTTAGACATATGAAGTATGTTATAAATAGCACACCCCAAATTTCTTCTGTGCACCAGACAGTGATAATTGCAATCAAATTCTTACCTGGCAATTTATACACTTTGGACTTGTGTGTAATGGAGCCTTAGGGCCACAGAGCTAATAACTATAACCTGGAATACAGTCTGAATAATTTGTGTATAATATTAATAGGGTTTGGCACCACAACTATGAGTAAATGAAAAATGTTGATGTAAGGGATTTTGAGGTCAGAGAATTTATTAAATAAAATAGGAGAACAGCCTGAGTGGTCATGTAGAATGAAATGATAGACGTTGGAAGTGAATAGTGTTTACAAGACTTTTTCTTTCAGCTCCTAGATTTGTCTCAGTGTTTACATGACAGCTACTCTTTAGTAATTTTTAATCAAATGAATGATATGTCAGTTTTAGGCATTAGCCATATATGACAATCATAGTTGTCTTTCTTCTTTCTCAAACACACTACACACTATTTTAGCTTTGTTACTTTTATTTTTCGACAAGAAATATTTCTAGATTAGAAATTTGAATAGCTCATTCTGCCTCTTTGTATTTTTAAAACAATATAATAAAGTCTCACTAACATAATCACCAAATCGTGAACTGCACAAGGACAACAATAGACATGCAAATGTGGGTAGGAGAAACACCACAAGGTCTCAATCCTCACAAAGAGCTACAGGCAACTAAGGAATGCTGGAAGCATGAAAAATAGTCTTCCCTGGTGGAGAGAGCACATCAATTAGTGATGCAATAGAAACTGGTCAGCCTTGAAAACATATAAACACAATATGATACAGATTGAACAGGTTGAATATAGGAATAGTATGCATAAATGTAGATATATGTCTGAAGTAACAATTCATGAAAAAAGAGGACAAGAATTTGAAAGAGAGCAACTAGGGCAAGAGAAGGGCTTTGAGGGAGGAAAGGGAAGAAAGAAATAATTATATTATAATCTCAAAAATAAAAGAAAAAAGTCAATAAATTTAGATACTTGTCTGTATAGGAAAGAGCTCCCTAACTAATCACAGTGCTCTCATCTTAAATAAGATTAATATTTTTTGTTCTATTCAAAAGACTGTTAAAAGTCTAAAACTGACATTTTATTAAAATTTTCACATATATTTACCAATAACTAAAAATACATTTATATATGCACACAAATATGTACAAGTTCAGAGTCATATAAGTCAGGATATAGCCAATTGGATTGTTCATTATATAGTCATTTCTGCATGACTGTATAATTTCTGGTATATACATGTACATAGACATCACTTGACAATGAAAAACAAAAACATTCTTTTAATTGTTCAGGTATAATTAAATGCTGAAAATTAAATAACCCAAAGATATATTTATAGAACTTTATATCCTGCAGTCTTTTCTCAGACATTTTAACTTGAAATTTATGAATTTGAGAAAATTGTGTTCTGAAAATTTACAAATGAGAAAAAGAAGTTTATATTTAACATTAAAAAAAACAATTAAAGCTATATATGAACAAATAGGGGAGCACTGAAGAGGACATTCAATGTAAATGGTATGTATAAGTTTTGGTCAAGAGATAGTGATGACTAGATTCTTAAAAGATTTGGTCTTGGAAGTTATTGGTTTTGGGGATCATAGATGGATAATAGGAGTGTGAATAGCAGGAATACATATGTATATATGTTTCAGACATGTACATAACACCAATGAATGAAAAAAAAAGGCAATGAATTTGAAAGACAGTACAAAGGGCAGAAGGGAGGGTTTGAAGAGAAAAAAGGGAAAGGAGAAATGTAATTACACTTCCATCTCCAACAATAAAATAAATAACTTAAAAACCATAAAAAGATGCAGTGACAGAAACAAATGTAGCAAATGTACCACAGTCACAAAGTCACATGTAGAAAATAAATGAATATAGCTAATGAAAATCACCCAGAAAGGATGCATGCTCTATGCTTACAACTACAGGACATCTGGGAAAGGTGATGTGATAGACAATAAAAGAAACTAGTTGTTCCCAGAAATTCAGAAAGAGAAGGAGAGGGAGGAACAAGCACAAAAGAAAGACAATGGCATCATATTGCATGGATTTACAAGAAATCAATTTTAAACATTTCTCAGCTTCCAGAAGAAATAGTAAAGAAATACACTTGTTGCAAACCATTGTATTTGGTCAATAATTCTGTGTCAGTTTTGCTTGAGCAATTGTGATAAATGCATTTTATGATGGACATAGGATGGAAGAAGCTGAGTATAATTCACAGAAGGCCAAATGTGAGAAATCTGAGATTCCCACTTAGTTTTGTATTATTCTTAAATTTCTTTAATGTATCTAGATGATAGGAGCACAAATATAGGAAAATAAAAGAAGAAAATTCTTGTTGTTAGTTTTGGTCAATGCACGCTGACTCTTCCTGAGTTAAATTTTAAAATGAATGTGTAAAATTAATACACACTGGCAAAAAGCTAAAGTAAAAATTTGAATAAAACTATTTAAAAAGCAAACATGATACTTAGGTAGACACATGTTCTGAGCAGCAGATGAGTGCATATAAGGACTGTGTCTTGACTGGAAGTTATCTGCTTCAATGCTATTATTAGAAGCCTGTTTTCATATAGTCATACAAACTGTACTTTAATGTATGTGTAGAGACTTTATATGGTTTACATTTATTCATTTTCCTAAAACTAAATTACTGATATTTAATTGTTATTATATTTAATATTATACTATATTGAGCATTATAATAAATTCTGTTTTTTCAGCATTTTAAACTCCATTTATTTATTTATTTATTTATTTATTTATTTATTTATTTATTTTTAACTTTTAGAAGTAATCTCTTATTTACCATCCTATGTATATGCATGGCTAGGAAACATCATGGAAAAGGACATGCACAGTGAATAAAGTCTTGTATAAATGAAACCTATCAATCAAAACAATGAACCATTTATGTCCTGTCCCTAGCAATCCACTCCTTCTCCAGGATCCACAAGAGGAAGCCTCAGCAGTAAATCAGCATAAATTCTGTTTTAACTCATCATTCCTGTTAGAACTCAAATAAAGGCATCTTCTAACTCCAGGGATGATGGAGAAAGTAGAATGACAGAATGGCTACAAATTTGTATATTGAATATTCCCTTTAGAGGAGATTAATTTATGCCAGAGAAGAACATTAAGACTTCAAAGAAAACAAGTGAACACTGCCTTGTATAAGATTTTAAAAAATATTTCTTTTTATGAGATTATAAAATAGTTCCATATTTTCCCCTTCTTTTTTCTTTCTAAACCCTCACATATACCTCCTCCTGCTCTCCTACAAATGCATAGTCTTTTCTTTCATTTGCTATTCTTGAGTACACACACATTTTGTTATTCTTGTTCATCTGGACCACACCTTACTATCCCTCTTTGTAGTTTTGCAATGTGATATTTCTCATAAGGAACAAAGTGTAACAGCTTCTGGCAAAGCAGGGAGGCACTTTGTTTACTACAACTAGAGACCAAATCTTTTTTTTCCCATTGTATGATTTTAAGAACAAAAACACTAGTGTTCTTAGAAGAGGGAATCATCTCATACGTAGCGAAGCACTGAGAGATTCTACAGTTTCATTCTTATAAAGGAGTACAGAAGTTTTCTCTAACTTCCAGAAATTAACCTATAATTAATTATGACGCCTATAGGAGAGGTTTAACACTTCTTTATAGCCAGTAACAGGGTGTTTAATGATGTCTACCTAAGTCTATAAAAATTTCAAAGCATTGCACATCCAAAAAGTTTATTGCAAAAAACAAATAATAAGATGGCTTTTATTGGATTAACAAAGGATTTTTTCATGATGATAATTTAAAGAGAGGTGTGTGTAAATCAGATTATTCACAGAAAAGCTAAAACAGTCCACATTGTTTTCACTCACATGGTTACTGAGATTCGACACTTGTTTGGTTTCTGACTCTCTGCTCATTTTCTCTGCAAACAGCCATGTATTGTCACTCCATCTCGAATGAAAACCAGCCTGGCTTCTAATGTGCTTCGTATTTTCACCTCACCCTCTCTGAAATTCTTAGTAACTTCTATCTTTCTTGTTTCATTTGATAGTATGTTTGTCAAATTTTGTTTTCCCTTGTGTGTTTAATATTTTCCTTGGGGGTTTTCTAATCTTTCTTTGCATGTGAATGTGTACTCTCTGACAGTTCTCTCTGCTGTGAGGCAGCAGTCACAACCTGGGCATTTATGACTTGGACTCAGCCCATTGCTGTTCTACCTCATCTCTGATGCTACAGTTTTTTTTTTAATGACAAAAGGAACAATCTAAACTCAATGCTAACAAAAGAAGGAGAAAAAGTAAGGTTTTAAGAGATATCTGAAAACAGAGATTAGCTAAATAATGTAGATGAAAAGCAAAGCAGAAGGGTATTTATTTGAGAAGGTGAATAAATTGGTAAAGATAGTGTTTAGATTGACTAAAAATAAAAAAAGAATAAAAAAAATTTAAAATCACATTTGAATATGGAAATATTCTTATTCATTTATGGAAATAAAACTAAGAGAATATACCTACATTCTAACTGGTATATAAACTAAATGAAACACATATTTCTAGAAATAGATAATCTACCAAAATTGAGTTATAAGGACAGATATTCTAACTGGAGATATTACCAGTAAGTAGACTTTTAAAAGTTATTTTACTTTTATGTGTGTTTGTCTGATGTATGCATTTGTACTATATTAATAGTCACGATGCCTGGTGACTATGGAGGTCAGAAAATGAACCTAATCCCTAGAGACTGGAGTTACAGAAAGTTGTGAGCTGCCATGTGGGTGCTAGGAACTGAATCTGGATCTTTCAGATGAGCAGCAAATGCACTTAACTCCTGAGTCATCTCTTCAGCCCCAGTGACAAGATTTTTTTAACCAAAAATTTAAACCTTTCACTAAAGAATATTTGTGGCTCAGATTACTTAATAAAACTAATTTAACTATGTAACTTTAGATAGCCTTACCAGATATTTGTATACTAGACATTCTAGAATTTGTAGATTAAACCCTTTGAATTTGGGATATTTGTTTGTTTGCCTTGGAAAGTATTTTAGTATAGACAAGCTATCAGTTTTCACATGTTACTTTGTGTCTAATGTTTTCATTTCTTCCTTCCCTTTCCTCTCCTCAAATCTTCTGATATACTCCTTCTTGCTCTAATCCAAATTCATGCCTCTCTTTTCATTCATTGTTGTTACATGCATATATGTATATGTGTATTGTATATGTGTATATGTATATATGTATATATATGCATATGATGTATATGTATATGCATATGTATATGTATATATATATTCCTAAATATAACCTGCTCATTCTTTATAATGTCACATATGTGTATGTTTTCAGGGCTGATCATTTGGTATTAGGTAACCACCAATTACTGCTCTTCTTTTTTGGAGACCACTTTCTTCCAGTCTTAGTGTTTCTTAGTTGATTGTATGTTTTTTTCTTCATTAGTTTGTTTTGGTTTTTATAGCATTGAGGTCTTATGGGACTTTCCTCATCCACCTTGGCATGCTTTTTGATGATTTTCTTGTTCTGGTTGTGTTTAGGCAGTCATTTTGGAAAAAATTTATAGGTGTAGCTTTTGACATTACTAGGAGATACAAACTCACAGGAAATATTAAGAATGTAATTTAGGATTCCACTGGCTTAGTAAAGTGGTAGTTGTAGAATTTTTTTCCAAGATTCATGATGATTTATTAATTCTTTGACAATTTTATACAATGTATTTTGAGCATATTCATTCCACACTCCCAACTCATCCCAAATCTTCCTTCTCCCTATCCATCCAGCATCATGATCTCTCATTCTTTCACTATCTTCCACCAAGTCCAGTTTTGGTACACTTGAGTTTGAGGCATGCCCTGGAATGTATTTGACACATTCCAGGCATCACAACATTAAAAAAAAATGTACCTTTCCTCTTCCAGAAGTAGTAATAAAGTGTCAGTAGCTCCCCAGTTAGGGGTGGAATGTCCTACCCATTTCTCTTCCATTTTGAATTTTTGCCTTTCTGGAACTTATGTAGGTCTCACTCATGTTTTCACAGCCTCTGTGAGCATTTGTAAGTGTACCTTCTCTGTTGCTTCAGGGAAACTACTTTTCTTGAAGTTATCTACCAACGTGACTTTAAAAACTTTCTGTCCTCTCTTTCCATAGAAATTCGTGTGTCTTTATGGGAGGGATGATACAGATATCTCACTTAGGGCTGAGCATTCTTAAGTCTCCTATTCTCTGCATATTAAAAGTTGTAGGTTTCCATGTTTATTGCCATCTGCTGCAAGAAGAAGCTTCTGTGATGAGGGCTGAAAGATGAACTGATCTGCAGGTATTACACTAATTTATTAGGAACCTTAAAAATAGTTGCCTGTGTATCAAAGTGGTTCTCAACTTTCCTAATACTGTTATCCTTTCACCTCATGTTGTGATGAGCCCAAATGACTTTTTTTTTCTTTTGCTATTTCACAATTGCAGTTCTGCTACTGAGTCATAGTATAATATTTTTGGAGATGGATGTTTGCCAAAAAGGTCATGACCCAGAAGCTGAGAACCATTGAGAAATTAGGTCCCAGGACCTATCTAACCACAGTTTCTTGGTCTCATTCACAGTGTCAGGGATGGGTTCTTTTTCCTGGAACAGGTCTTAAAAATGTAGTTGGTTACTCCCTTAATGTTCATACCACTATTGCACAAGTAGGAATATGTTTCCAGGCACATCATTATTGTACCTTTCAGGGATTACAGCTGTGAGAAATTGCTGACTAGTTTCCTCCTCCAGGAATGTGCACAGCATCTTTCAGCACTATGAAAGCTGCCCAGGAAAGATCAAGCTTCCAGTTGAATAGTAGCTAGATTTCTTCATGTTCTATTACTTAAGCGTGTGGGATTCTTTAGCAATGGGATCTAACAAAGAAGTTCTCATTACATTAGTAATATTATGTAATGTTTGGTGTGGGACACTATCGTACTCCATTTTTAAAGAACTGAAAAGAGGTAATCATTCCTAGAACTGGGGTTTTTATGTGGTAGCATATAGTGTATAGGTCATCTGTTTGTGATTTTGTTTTTAGTATTGATGACCCCTCTAGAGTTGAGATATAGTAAGTACTCACCCAGCATTATAGAAAAGATCTCTCTGACTTTTAAGTCTGTTGATCTATTTTAGTAAAATTGGAGTTCCAAATATTTGGTACAGTATCATACATGTTTATAATAGCATATCATCCTAATAAAGTCTTCCCTTTATTAATGGATTGTGTCAGTCTTTAGCTCTTTCAACTAACTAATTTTGGTTTGAAATTTACTTTATCAGATAATAGCTTTAGTGCCTTGCTTTTAGCTTCCAATTTCTTCATAGTTTGACATTCCTACTTTGACTTTCAGTCTATGAGTGTTTTTGCTAGTGCAGTGAATTTGAGAAAATTCAGTTTTATCTTGTTTTCAGTCTGGTCAACTAGTTTTCATCTTTTGACTGCTCAGTTGAGATTATGTCTATTTATGGTTAAAGCTATTATTGTGAAAGTTTTGTAAATCCCAGTAATCACATTGATTGTTTTCCCTGGGATGAATTGGTTTTTGTTTGCCTCTTTCTATATCCCCTGTTACTATTAAGGTTTTGCTCATTTACTATTTTAGATGGGGTTTACTCCATGGATTTGTCTGTCTATTCCTTTCACAGAATTTATTCTGTTTGATTGTGTTTGAGATATTCTTTCTATTCCCTACTTTTTGTTTCTGGTAATAACAATTATCTTTATTAAGAAGATCAAAGCACAATAGTGAAAATATTTTCAGTTCTGTCTATCAAAATACTTCAGATTTTCAGTTGAATCTTGAATTATTGTTTTATTACCTGATTTCTCACTATTAAAGCAGACTTCTCTATACTTGACTTTCTTTCTCATCTTCCTCCCCTTCCTCTCCCCCTACTCCTCCTCATTCTTATTCTTATTCTGTGCATAGTATTCTTTAAAATATCTTCTGCACTGCAGGCTTGGTGGTATTAAATTGCCTTGATTAGTATTCCCTCCCATTTAAAAATCAAAATTGAAAATAATTTTACTGGACATAATACTCAGTTGATAATTATTTATACTCATGTCTGGAAATGTATCTTTTCAAGCATTCCTGGTTTTAAGGGTTGTTGACAAAAGAGCTGATGATCTTGTCTTTTTAGGAGAGTTGTCATTTTTACAATTAGTGTTTCAATATTGCGTCATTATTTTTCACCTTTTCACTATATGTCTTATAGAATTTATTTTCTGGTTGCATCTATCTGGGCTCTAAATTTGAGTTTCCATTTCTCTAAATTTGTGAATATTCTGCTATAATATTCTTTAGTTTCTTTATGCCACCAGTGTTTTCTCAATTCCCTTTCCTATCTGCTTATTTCTTAGGTTTAGTTTCTAGATTGTATCTTGAATATTGTGGTCATACTTACTATTTACTTCCCATTTTATTTGGGCTCAGTATTTTTTGATCATTTCTTATAATTTATGGTATTATTTCTGCTGTTTGGTCAGATACATTGGTGATGCTGTTCACTATATTTTGTGCTGGATTCATTCCACTACTTTCCTTACTATATTTTTTTTAAAGATCTCAAGTTGCTTAGTGTATTCCTTGTTGCTAACCTTTTCATTAATATTGTGACATATCTTATTTATTCTACTGACTTTGTCTTTCTCTCTTCCTCATCTTCCCTCTATGACCTGTATTAAACCCATGTTTGTAACCTCTTTTAGGTCATTGATTGTTCTAAACACGGAAGTTTGAAATCTCCCTCTGGTATATTTGACCTAATATAAATATTTGACTTCAGCCGTTGAAGATTTATAATCTTTACTTAAGAAGTCATGTTCTCTTGTGTTTCACATTTCTTGACTCCTGTATGGTTATTGGCCCATCTGTTGATTGGAATGTTTCCTCTGGATTTTGAAGGATCCTATTCTTATCTATGAGATCACTCTTCAATTCTAAATTCCTAAAACCTCTCCATAATGAACACAGAGTTCAAGAGGACACAATTCATTATGGTGGACAAGACAAAGCACCAAGTAGTTGGGATGACCAGAAACATTGTCCTCACAGATAGGAAGAAAAGTGCTACTGCTAAATTTGTGCCATTTTTAGTAAATGGATTAGATACACTTACTAAAGATGAGTTATTTCAATCTCTGTGTTACTGTTTTCTAGGACTTTGTCTTCTCAAGTTGCATTTTTTTTTTGTGCATGTGTGCATATTTCCCTTCAAGAAACTTTTACATTGTCAGGCTATGCAACACTTTTCACTAAAGCTTAATCATTGATATACCACCTACTTTTTTATGCAGTTTTATTAGAAAAAAAAACCCTGATAATTGAGAAAGATGTGACTTGGCAACTGTGGGAAGAAGCAGTAAAAACGCCCAGGAGTAGTTAATGATTGTTCCATTGGCATAATTTGTTCTTGACAATGTTCTCCTGATCTAATGATATAATAATACATATGAGAACTGAAGCCATCAAATTAATTATATCTCTTTGATTAAGTACAAGTTGTACTTGAAAATTATGCTTTGTCCTGAACATCACAATAATGAAACATACTTTTCAACAAAACAAATCAATATATTGAGCCATTCAACTAACAGCTGAATCTGTCTTTGAAGATGACAGAGAAGGTATGATTTTCCATTAAATATTTTTCATCAAGAAAATTAAAAAGTAATAATGAAGAAAATTTTGAATGACTTTTTGTTTTTTGATATTATTTATTTATGAATTTTATAAAGAACACTTATACATGTGAATTGTCATATTATGCATCTACTTTTTAAGATTATTTTACAGTGTGTATTGAAGATACAAATCATGTCTTCACATGCATATGAAGACAAGAAAACTAAAAACTAGATTGAAAGGTTACACATGAGCCACTCAGATGAGTTACACAGATGCATGTGTAATTATACTTATAATTCATTTTTTTAAAATTTCAGTATCAATACTAAATTATCAGAGCTGTCTATATGGACATTAGAGTTTTAGGACTTACTCATCCACACAAGCAGAACTAGAACCCTTTGTTTTCTTTTGTCCTAATTTCTTCTCTTTCTTGACCCAAGTTAAGTCACTCTCTACTTTTTGTTTTCTTTGCTTAGCTTTTTCTAAGACCATGTGAATATTTCCTTTTATTTCACTATTATTGCATTTTTCATGTGTTTTAAATTACAGGCATCAGTGCTTGTGTGTGCCATAGTTAAGACCATTAAATGCTTATTTTCTTAACATACAAACCATGATAAATGTATACATCTGTATAACCCTAATACATCTGTATTATACATCTGTATAGCATTTTGATTGCTATTATTTGATTGCCTTTTCTTTCTAAGAAATATAATTTCTGATCTTATGGGTTTTGTTTTTATTTTTTTTACATTCTCAAATAGTTTAGAGCCAGAAAGTAAATGTTATTTTGTCTACTTTTAGAAAAAAAGCCTTAGGATATGTGATAGCATTAAGATACAGTTTAGAGATGTTTGCAAGGGAAGAAGTAGGCTGTGCAGCAGAAGATTATATGAGAAATGTTCAGGGAGGAACAAGTCAGTGGGTGAAGAGTGTGTTCACTGTGAGGATAATAGAGAGGGATCTGACAGGGATGGAGGGGCCAGTAAGAGACAGATGTGGAATTTGCTTTGAAACAATAGTCCATAGAAACACTGTGATTCTGTTAGCAGTGTTTGCATTTTTATGTTTGCAATAGCTAAATTATTTTATTGAATAAAATTAAAGTAAGTAAAAAGGCATGATTTCGCAAATGAGAAGTTGTGGTTCAGCTTACACACATTGAGAACAAAAACAGTTGAGATAAAGTGTTCCAAAAGGGTATATAAAAATACTATAAATATTTTTAAAACTATTATATTATATATGAAATAAAAATTTTATAGCGATGTAGACATTGTTATGCTGTAAATGGTGACTGAACATAATAATCACAGTCACAGTATATTACTTCTTGTTACATATAAAAAATGCTAGGTGAACAACATTCATTTTTTCTTATTCATAATATAAGGAAGTAGTGTATCTTCATTTTGCAAGTTAAAAAGTAAAGCTAAGGAAGCTAAAATGACTTTGAACTTTAACCCGTATCTTGACCATATTTAGTAGTTCATTCCTATCATCTTAATGTTTTGGATATTGGAATGGAAAATATAGATGAATGACTTTATAATTTTATTTAAGAGTCATGATTTTCACATTATGTTGCACTGACTGAAAGCCCACCTTCTTATCACTCTATCCCTATTACATTTTATATAGTTTTTTTTTTAAGGGAGTAAACTTTAGACATTGAAACAAATGTCTAAATGCTTTTCCTTGTATAACCTGTATCATTTCTTAAACCTACTTCCAGTTACTCTTAACACTCCAGTGTGTCTAGATTTCTTTGATTATATTCATAATGGGTAATATCTAAGTGCCTTAAATATATTTGAGATTTTAATTCTACTTATGTGTGGTGCAGGAGAATAAACACAGGGCCATATACATGCTAAGCTAGTGTTCTTCCACTGAGCTAAATCTTCTGATCTTTAAGTTAGATATATAGTCTTAACATTCTCAATTAAAAACATCTCATATAGAGCTGGAGAAATAGCTCAGTGGTTAAGAGCACTGACTGCTCTCTCAGTGGTCCTGAATTCAATTCCCAGCAAACATAGGGTGGCTCACAAACATCTGTTATTGGACCAGTTGCCCTCTTCTGGTGTGTCTGAAGATAGCAACAGTGTACTCACATACATAAAATCAATCGATCAATCAAACAAACAAAAACAAAGCAAAAACAAAAAAATCTCATACATTACAGTCAAAGGCAAAGCCTGAACAATTACTACTATGACATATAATTTAGACTCAGGATTCTCTGCCCTGGTTACTTGTTTTTTGTCTACTCAACAAAATCTTACATTCCATTTTACTAAGTTTTTATTTATTGTCTCTATTTTCTCATTTTATTTTTCCATTACTAAATGTAAGCCCAATTAGCTATTGAAGAAATCCTGGTTCTTCTTATTTCCATTCATGGGTGTTATTGTAAGCATCTCGAACAGTATCTATTCCATATTGGACAACCAGAAAAAGGTTTTTACAGCAGAGTGAAAGTTATTGCATTTGAGTAAATTTTCATATATGTTAAACAAAAATGTTCCTCAGGAGGGCATTATTTGTAAAAATTGTATTTAGTCCATAAAAGTATTCAAATGATTGGATTCCAAGAGTTTCCTGACAATTTCTCAGAATGAGATAAACTTATTTACAAAAATTGTAGGTTTTCATAGAATGGAAGAGCTGCAATGGAAGAGCTGGTATATGACTGGCTTATGAAAAGAACTCTTGTAATCTTTAGTTTTCTTCTAATTGAAACTAATTTCTCTAGCAAGTTACTAAATTGCTGTATGTCCTTTAATTCCTATTGATTTATACAATTTTCCCATTCTACAGTGAAGCTCTCTTTAAGAGACTTATTCACATACTCTCTTTTAAATAATCAACACTTTTTAAATATCCACTCCAGTGTGAGCATTTCTTTACTTCATGTTCAGAAGGCCACAGGATGTTTTCAGGAAGACAAATACTGTATTTAAACATCACACGATCCTAATACACTACTTAAAAGTCAGGTGAAAATAAGCATTTGTAGATAATGTTTGTTATGTTTTTATGTAAAATCTCTTTCCCAGACTTAAGAAGTACCAACATCTTGTAATCTAATATTCAAATAACTTATTATAGAATCACATTAGTATTAGGTTTATTGTTATCATGCAAATTTCAAAAGTGAAAGAGCCATTTTGTGGCAGAGACCACTCTGCCCCACTCTTGGGGGCCAAAATGTTGTGAACCGCTCTATCAATATTGGAACCCGCACTGCCAAAAGCCTTGGGGGCTAAATTGTTAGAGCCGCACTGCCCCAAGCATCTCCAGTCTGCAAGTTGGGGTTCAACAAGAGAGAGAGTGAGGAAGGACTTGAAGAATGGAGACCAGACAGAGTGTGATTCGATCCCGTTTATTCTTTCGTCTCTCTTCTTCTCTCCAAGTCCTTAGTTCCCAGTCTCTAGTTCCTAGCACCAAGTCTGAAGTCCTAAATCCCAGTTCCAGCTGTAATAAGTCTCAAGTCCTAATTCTTTGTTCCAGCTTGTAACAAGTCTCAAGTTCTAATTCCAAGTGCTAAATTGCTAGTCTCTTTCTCAGTTCCCAGTTCCAAGTTCTAGTTCTCAAGTCTCAAGTACTATTCTGTCTGCCTCTCGCCTTTTACATGTCTCACTTCTAAGTCATGTCTTTAAGTCACACCTTTAAGTCATGCTCTTAAGTCTTGTCTCTAAATCACACCTTTAAGTCTCACACACCCAAGGGAAGATCCTGGGTATCTAAAACAAGATGTTATCAGAGTGTGCTCAGTTGTTGTAGACTGTTGTAAACAAATCTCTTATCAGGGTATATGGCTCAAGATGGCTACAAGGATGATAGCCACCTTCTGTTAGCTCTCCACAATTTTGGACTCAGTTGTGGTGGATGGTGTATTTTGATAAGGAAAGCAGGACATTGGGTCAAATTAATAAATCATGTTCATTATTCTTTGTGTACCAGTTTGTTATATTAATCTCAGACCAAAAATGTAATCAATTCTGCAGAATTTTCTTTATTGACTAGTCAAAGGAAATAGACATTGTGAGCTACATAAGACTCACACAAAGAAAAAGTTGTGTTTTATTATTTATGAATTTATGGCATTTTCTAGAGAAAAAAAAGCAGAAATAAAAAAAATAAGGGTGGGAGAAGACAGGTAAGCTGGCACAAAACACCAGCTCTAATTCAGCATTTCCCACGATGCTTCAGGTTGATCTTCCCAGAACTTTTACTAGATATATATAAAAAAGATAATGTATAGTTAATGCAATATCTTCAGTGTTTATCACAGAACCCAGAGCAGCTTTAAATATGGTACCACCCATATGATTATTGAATTTTGTTGATATCTGTATTGATATTCAGCAAAAGTTACCTAAATATCCTCATCTATCTGTGAAAGGAATGGGTCTTAAGCCAGTCTAGGTTGTTAATCTTCAGAACTTTGAAACCCATAACTCATTCTAGAATAGTGAAAAAGAGATGGGAGGAGAAATGATGCCAATAAATGGTAAGTCCTAGGTCTGTCTTGGCAGGAAAATTAACCAAATATTGAAGCATTTTGCATTTTATACCAGGCTGTGTATGCAGGTTTTATTAGGTATATGTCCCTTCCATGCATTCAAATCTCACCCTAACCCCTGGACTTCTGTTGCAAAAACTCTGCAATAAATTGCATAGATAGGTCACACATTAATGTGTTCATCATATATTGAAATTATTATTGACATCATAAACTGTTTTTTGGAAAAAACAAAACAGCTGGAAAAAAATGACTCAGTGTTTAAGAGCACTGGCTGCTCTTGCAGAAGAGCCAGGTTTGAGTCCCAGAAACTATATGACAGCTTACAACAGTCTATAAATCCAGTTCTAGGGGATCTGATGCCCTCTTCTGGTCTCCCTGGGCACTAGGCATGTACATGGTGCATAGACATATATGCAAGCAAAGCATAAATACACATAAAATAAAATGATAAAAATATGAGTTACTAAAGGTAAATTGTTATATGCAAAACGTAGTACAAAGGAATCCCCAAAATGCATTATAATAATGACAGAGTAGTTAAAATGCTTAAAATAATTTGTTATGCAATTTTTTGAGACTTTATTTTTAACCCATTTACTGGGAGATAACTTCTTCAGTCTCTGTATGAGATATGGATAGGACAATCTAGGTTACCTCATGAAACCATTAGTTTAACTCTGAATATTTACGCTAACCAAACCCAGGTATAGTGAGAACCATACTTACTCCATTGCTTTGCAGAAGGCACATTTATTCCCATATGTCTGGCCATCAGAGCCACAGAGTGGGTCAGATTCTCGAGTGCAGAAGACCTTGGGGTCACGGAACTCACCACAATTAATCTACAGTGGAAAAAGATTATAAGTAACATCCTATCTAATTGACTGGTGATTTGGAGCAAAAGCTTAATCTAATGCATCCTGAAATAAATATGCAGAACATTTTGTTTCACTGAGACTTTTATTGAAGTCATGGCAATTTTAGAAATACATTATTATTATGATGACAAGTAAATTAAGAAAGTCAAATGCTATAAATAAACCTTTCTGTTCCAACATTAAATTGATCTAGGCAAGAGTAATTTTGAGTAATACATGCCTATTCTTTTGTCACATGTACTATGTTCATATACTCTAATAGTACTTTTGTATACTATCAAAACATGGATAATCCTTGAAGTGGAGTTTCTAAGCATTACTTGAAGCTTATTGTTTTTTCCTATAGATGCAATACCCATTCATTATGTATTGAAAACAATTCTAATGTCTTTACTCTAATTTGATAGAATCTTTTTGTAGAATTTGAACTTTGTTGATTATTACAGTAATTTATTAATGGCCCCTGAGTTGCTGTGTTTAGAATGATACTGAAGTTTTAGTCTCGTGAGCACCTTTGTTATGTATAATGAAGAAGAGCTACCACAGAAAAGCATGGTAGTATCTGTTAATAATGTATTCTATTAATTACACTAATAAAATAATATAATTATTAGAAGTAAGATGGTTGTCAGTGTAAAGTAATAGAATTGATATTTGATATACTTTTATTTCCAGGGTATTAATAGTATGAAATTCATTGAACAAAGCTTCTACAAATATCAGCTAGAAACAATGAGGGATATATATATATATATATATATATATATATATATATATATATAGATAGATAGATAGATAGATATAGATATAGATATAGATATATACATACATATATATATATATATACACATAGATATATACGTAGGAACAAAGGAAACTAGCTTAAATTAATTTTTTAAGTTCATTTAAGTGACAATCTCAGAATTTTTAATGTCTCCATAAAAGTTAATCATTTTCAAAGACAATACTTCTGTTAAACCAGGTAATATTGTTTAGAAGTATACAGAGTTATATTAAACACCAGAAAGAAGAAACTAGAGCACAGCTGGAACCAAGGGCCTTATCTATGATTGATTACATTACTTCTAATTTTTGGGTGAGGAATTTCAAATAGTCTACTATAGCTTAATAATAATACATCCCTACTGAGAGAATCAGACTCGGTATCACTTTCTATTCTTGACACACAGATTTCATTAATATAGCTTATCAGTACCAGAGTACAATATAAATGCTACAGGCACTAAAATTGTATTGTATTCAGAATTTCAGCTGAATAGATTTAAAGGTTACTACCTCAAAACAAACAATGGTTAACAGTGTGAGATAATGGGTATATTAGCTTCACTATAGAAAGTTTTAGTATATTTTATCTATGTTACCTTATAACATTGTGTTATATACTTATACACAAATCTATGCTTTTGGTTCTTTAGAAATAGGATATTAATGAAATATATAGGAATTGGCAAGAAGAATCCCTCGTTTAACATGGCAGACACCAATACATACTGACAAACTTGTCTGAAGTTTGCATGGAAAATCTTCAATGATTTTCATTGTCATACAATCATGTTTGAAAAACAAATATGTACATCTAGTTTAAGGTACCCAAGAGCATCAATTGCACAGTTTTTGTTGAAACATGGAATCTTATAGTGTTGAGGTAAGGTAATGTGGTGCTTACCTTCCTCTGCTAAAATACAAAGTCATCCTCCAGTGTTCCTCCTATATCAATATTCTTTCTTTTAAGTTTTTGAATGCACTTAAATACAGAAAATCTGGAGAATTATATATGCCCTAAAGAAAATTTCTCTTCAGAACTTTATAAAATTTAAATCATTATCTCATATGTTCACAGATATATCATTGAAACCAGATGAATATGAACTGTAGTGTTGTCTTTGATATTTCATCTATTCATCAAATGCTCAATGAGTAACCAAAGTATAGAAGCCACAGTGCTGGATGCTGGTCAGACAAGGAATTGGTAATGAAGAGAATTTCAGTAAGCACCCCATTGCATCTTCATTAGAGAGGGAAGAAGAGATGACATAATTGTAGCCTAATGTGTGACAAAGACCACAGGAGGAAAACACCAGTTGTTTGCAAAACTGAGCAGAAGGTACTTGGATCTAGAATCCCAGACAGTAAGAGAAATAAACAATAAAGTCTCTTACTTGAAAGAGACGATGCCTTAAGACACCTTTCCCTGGAAATCGGCCCTCTGATCTTGTGATCCAGCCTCTTTTGTCCTTTGGAAAGTAGATAGTAAGACAGACACTTGGGGAGAGCATTCACTTTGAGTATTTCTCATCCCCTCAGCCCTCCTCAAGCACACTTACTACCTTCCTCTGCCCACTGGAAAAAAATAGGAAGACCAAACAGTTTTAATAAACAAACTCACATGGATCAGCTGACATTCGAATGAGCTGCCTGAGAACAGACAGCTCCCATACTGCTAAATAGTAGAACGCTTCAAGACCCTGCAGTGTGTTGAAAATCACATTCTAGAACTTTCTCATTGTTGGTTGTGCTATCTTAGGTGAAGCAACACTTAAGTCAGGCTTTCATTTACTTTAATGAAGAAAGCACCCCTCAAACACCTATCCTGCCTTGATCTCAGGTTCTCAGGGTGGTTTCAGTGAGCAAATGTGGCATAGGATTTGCGCAATCCTTGTGGCATGTTTGAAATGATCCTTTATTGGATTGCAGAAAGAAACTTCCTTATAGGGGCCTCTTTTCCTTTACTCAATATAATATTTTTGTGAATTATTTGGGAATTATGTGCAATGCACCCTTATCATACTCACTTTCCATTTCTCCCAGGTCCACCCTTTCACCCTAGTGTCCTCCCCTAAAGCAAAATAAAACAAAATAAAACACAAAATAACCCACCAAGTCCAATTTGTGTTCCCTACATACTCATTGGAAAATGGTCAAATTCTCAGTGGCTAGACCCTTAAAAAACCCAAATCCTTGTTTTTTCTATTTGTAGAACATGGTCTCTTCCATGAAACTAGATATTTTTCAGTGGCCTATCTAGCTTGAATAGCCTGCAAAGTAACAATGACTTTTTTTCATCAAAATGGCTCAAATAAAGTGTTTCTGTCTCTAGTTCTTGAGCTGGATAGGAAACATGGTCTTTCTTGACTCAATCCTTCTGCTATATCTAGGAAACCCTTTGTATTCACTGGAAAGTTTAAGCAAGATCACAGCAATCAGAAAAGGAACCTGTTACAGAGGCACAAAACGCCAATATAGTTACCAAACAAAACAAAACCAACCAACTCTCCAACTTACCAACCAATCAACCAACCAGCCAACCAACCAACCAACCAGCCAACCAACCAACCAACCAACCAACCAACCAACCAACCAACCAACCAACCAACCAACCAACCAACCAACCAACCAAAAACACATACTAGAAAGCATTGTGAGTGATAAAAGGGACACATAGCTTCTACCACATGAAGAAAAATGTTAAGAATCATTACTGTCATGCCTTTCATGTGCCTGATTTTTTTCTTTTAAAGTTGGTTGTAGACAGCTAAATGATGGGCTCCTTCCTGGAAATTGAAGCTGGTCTAGATGGAGGAGATGGTAGGGTACCATTTCCCCACTTTGGCCCATTCATGAGCATTAGAAGTGTGAGGAGAACTGCAGAGCCCTGCAGATCTAATGAAAATGTCTCAAAGGAGTTGTATAATGTTTTCTGTTGTAGGAGTGATCTCATAAACACCAGCCGATAAATTGTACCACATACCAGAATTTCAGTGTGATTGCCTCCATATTTGAATAAGATTTATTTTTAATGTTGTTTGGATTGCTTTCAGATTTAAAAAGAAATTTCATTTATTGTTCTTTGATATTTAAGAGTTGTATCAGAGTTTTGGCTATCAAACTTAGTATTGACCTCTTGTGGTTCTTCAAAGAACTGTTGTCTCCTAAACTTTGTAAGAATGGCATGGAGTTTCAGTAACCAGATTAGCTGTAATTATCAATAGAGACAATAAAATTGTTTACTTTTATTAAAATTTAAACACATATGCTTACAAAGTCAACTAAAGATTAGGGATGATTAATATTTTAGTCATTTTAAGTTTACAAATCAAGCCAAGGAAAATGGGCATTCTCACACACAAAGCACATGGACTTTAGATGGAAGATAATATAATTTCTAATGTGTTAAAATTTTCCAGTCAATTCCAGCTCTATCTTTCATCAATTCCAGTCCTTTAAACCCATCTCTGTTTAGAGTAGTGGTTCTCAACATGGGGTTTCTGACCCTGTAGTGGTTGAAGATCTTTTTCACAGGGGTTGTCTAAGACCATCAGAGAAAACATTTGACATTTCAATTCATAACAGTAGCAAAATTACAGTTATGAAATAACAACAAAAATGATTTTATGGTTGGAGTCACCACAACATGAGATACTGTGTCGACAGAGCATTAAGAAGGCTGAGCACTGCTGATCTAGAGTAATTTTCCACTTTCACGAGCCCCTTTTCTTTCGCCAGTGCTCTCCAAAAATGATGCTTACAGGAATAGAAACTCTGGTTACTAATAAAACCTTTGCTAGTTTCTTATGGTGTATGCAATTCTTGATTACCCAAATCTTTTTAAAACTCCAAAATTTATAATATGTCTGTTTCCTTCATCTCCACATTCTGCCTTTTGCCCCTCCTTAATATGGTTATGGTTATTTTCAAAGTAGTTTTAAATACTTGATTTTCTCTAAGACTATGTATGTACTTTCTCAAATAATCCTGATCCATGCCAGGATCCGTAACCCATTCCATAATTTTCATGTAAGCAGATTAAGAAACCTATAATAATCAGCTTAATTCATATTCAAGAATTAGCTATTTCCAAAGAATGTGTTCTTTCCTCTCAGCAGCCTTGTATTCTAACAATTCTATTTTCCTGGTAGCTCCACTCTTCAAATTTCTCAGCAAGATTTCTTACTGAAGCTATCATTTTCCTCTTTTGAAATCTTCCTTCCTTCCTCCCTCCCTCCCTCCCTTCCTTCCTTCCTTCCTTCCTCCCTCCCTCCCTCCCTCCCTTCCTCCCTTCCTCCCTCCCTCCCTCCCTCCCTTCCTTCCTTCCTTCCTTCCTTCCTTCCTTCCTTCCTTCCTTCCTTCCTTCCTTCCTT
>JADRCG010010557.1:122653-152438 GCA_019844195.1 Rhabdomys dilectus | reverse complement strand
CTTCCTTCCTTCCTTCCTTCCTTCCTTCCTTCCTTCCTTCCTTCCTTTCTTTCATTTCCCTTCCTTCCTTCCCTCCTTTCTTCCTCCTTCCCTCCTTCCCCTTTCTCTCCCTTCCTTTCTTCTTTCTTTACTTTTCTCTTCTTTTCTTTCTTCTTTCTTTACTTCTTCACTTCTTTGCTAATCCCAATTTATTACCTGTAAAATTTTTTATATTTCTTGTCTGGACCAATACTATAGGTTCAGTTCTATATGATATTTTCTACTGGTATCAACCTCTCTACATTTGGAGAATGGCTGTTTTAAACTATAATTTTCATCATCTTCTTTTCATAAGACAGGTCAATAATAATCATCACATCAAATTTTTTAGAAAAAAGTACTCCTTGAAACCATTTACAGAGACTGCATAGTGGCTTTCTACAGCTGATTACAGTTAAGTCAATATGGACCCAGCAGTTCTGGGACTTGATGCCACCCACTTCCTGTTGCTGATAGACTTAACCCACATTCCCTTTCCCAGGCTTATGTGACATTTTTATTTCTGATTATATTGTGGATGCTGTCTAACACATTCAAATTGCATTTAAATATTGTCAATACATTAATTTTAAGTAAAACCATGAGGACTGCGAAGAACCAAGAGCTTCAAACTCATCTTAGTAGTGGAACAATGTTTTACAAGTGTATTAAAATTAATCAGTCCTTATCTTAAAATACAATACTTAATTATGCCAAAAACTCTACAGAATAAAAACAGCTGATATGGCCATATATTTAAATGACTCTCAAGGGTATGACACTCAAACCTCAAGCCTTGAAAAGTAGGAAAGAATAGAAAAACAGATAGCATTCATTCTGTCTGGAGCCTAGTCTTGTCTAGTCTGATATTCACTATATAAACAAGGTTAGCCTTCAGATTAGATGCTACTCCTGCCTCAGCCTTCCCGAAGCTGAGATCACATGTATGGGTGTGACCAAACACACCTTGATACTTTGAAGAATGGCTGTAAAAAAGGTAAACTTTGAAAAGACCTATAATTAGGAGTACACCTTATAATCTCCAGGAAGATGTGTAATAGACAAAATTCCTGGCATGGGAAGAATGAGCTGAGTGCTGGAATGTTGGAGTGCTGGAGAAAACCTGATATTCTTTTGTCTTGCCTGGGTCTGACTTGATCCAGCATGTTCCTAGCATAAATAAATCCTTCTGCCTCACTCTCCCTCTGGCCAAGCAAGAAGGTAAGGGTACTTGGGTGTTGTCTCAGATCAAAACCTTCCTTGTGCTTTATGGTTCAGAAGCAACAGCCTTGGTAGTGCAGGCTTGATTCATAACAATTCAAATGCTTAGAGCAAAAAGAGGCTTTAGATATCACTGAATCTCATCCTTCATCTTAAAGATGTGGAAACAGAGGTAGTAAGAATAGAAAAACTGCCAACACACACAACACGTAACTGTGAATTACATTTCATTCACATTGTCTGACTCTAAAGCCAGCCCTTCACTGTTGAGCTTAGTTTCTGGTTTTTGTTTTGTTTTTCTTTTAATTTTTTAATTGCTAGATTTTTGTTTTGTGTAGCTATGACCTGTGCAGTTATTTGGAATGAAGATTCAAATTCCTTAACAATTCAACTGTTGCCTCAACATCTTACATGAGGATACTTGTGTTTAGAAAGAATGTCAGGTGACCCTAAAGCAAGCAGACCATAAGACTTAAGACATGCAAAACAACAGGATATGCAATAAGTAGATAATACCTGGTCAATATAAAACACAAGTAAACTCTCAGAAATGAAAATCCCACAAAAAGAAGTGACATATGGGTTAATGATAAGCCTGGGGTTAAATTTCAGATTTTTTATAATTATGTAGATTTTTGTCAAACAGCTGAGTTATCTTATTTTACAGTTTAATGTAGTATGAAACATGTTGGCTGACTCGTTTTTTGATTTTTTGTTTGCTTCTAAATGTACTATAAGCTATAGTATGATGCTTATTTGAGTACATACATTATAGAATATATGACTTCATATAAGAACACAAACACACATGTATGTACATGTTCGTTATATAAACACATACACATGTGGACAAATAGAATACACTATTACATTTCAGATGCATTTTAAATGATTAAATGTTAAAATTAATAAAAACAAACTTATGAATATGATGCATAAATCAGAGTTGAAAAGTATTTTTTTAAACTTCTTTGCATGCTAAATCAGTTGGCAATTCTATCTGAAAATTTTGATGTCAAGAGTCCTTAGATACTCTAAGATCTAAAAAGATAGTACCTAAATCAAATTGAAATGCCTAACAGAATTATCAGGGCAATTAGGGCAAACATTATTTGTTTGTATAAATTTTCAATAGTTAGATTAAAAAAAAACCACAATAAAATGCTCTTGAATAAACCTTAGACCAAAAAACCAAAACAACAATACAATCTGATTTTTAAACCCAAACTTGCATTAAATTTGGGTGTAGCAGACTGTATGCTTCATACACAAAACTATGTTCATTTCTTATTTCTGTTAAAAAAAACAAACAAACAACAACAAAAAAAAAAACTAAAGACCTCTCTTCTAACTCAATGAAAGGGAGTGAATTAAATCTTATTAAATAACTCACATCTAGTGTTTATAGTTTTCCAAATGAGTTTTACCTAGTTTGTGAAGCTGAATAATAACAGTAATTCTGCAATGTGATTATTAGTACCTAGTTTAATAACTGGTATTATCAGCCTGGAGAACTGCTAACTTTTCAGTTTAATAGCCTGGTTAAGTTAAGGCTAGGCCATAAACTTTATTTCATAACCATCCTGTGTTTGTACATAACATAGCACACTGTCAGTGTATAAAAATGTAGTTTTAAGCTTCTTTAAACTTAAAAATGTGTAAGATGAGAAACTAGCTTAAAATCTCACTGTTACATGTAATTTCTAAATTAGGCATTTTTCTCTTCCCTCCCTAACTTCTTTCATAGCATAGATAAAACTCGTCTTAGCCAGGGAATAACAGCCATACACTACCTTGGCCAGAAAAATAGAGACAGATAGGTACTAACCTGTCCTCCTTGACTGAAGGCACCTGGAAAAAAAGCACAAATTCCAAACACTGTAATTTCTGAATGTGCAAAAAATGAGATCTGCAAATTTAGCAGCAATATGCACTCATCATGGCAGCTCTTGGTTATGTCCTAAAGCCCCATGTGTCTTATTTTCAAGTCTGCTGGCTTATTTTGTTGGGGATCAGGGTTAAGTGAAAGATAGAGGTTTAAGAACCAGAGATTCATGATACAGCCTTGGCCTCACTTTTCATCCATGATGGGAGTGACATTATTATTCTTGGTTTCACTTCACAGAAGTGGGCTTGGAAATTCTGCTCTGACCAGCATCCCAAGGAACAATGGCCTTGCCTTCTATCAAAGCATGTGCAATTGAGAGTGGAAGAGTTTACTACTTGCTGAACTCAGGATTGCTCCTCTGTGCTTTCTATCAAAACTCAATTTTAAAGATGTGATCCATATATACATTCTTAAAGATGGATTCCCTCCTCTTTCTGATCTCTCATTTTCTGTACCTTCTTTACTTCTCTGAATTCCTGAAGATGGTTTCTTATATAGTCTTCTTCTCTCTTAATATTAATATTCATGGTTTTGGGTGTGCAGTACTTTCTGAGCAGGTGTGAATGCATCAAGAGTGTTCATGCATGTAAGACCAAAGCTTCTTCAATGAGGAAGTACAGCCTAATGCTACCTCCAATATGGGCTGGCACTTAGGGATGGTTGGCACACATATTTCCAAGTGCAATGTATTAATGAATGTAGGAAAATCCACAGCTCTTAAATTTTATAGTAGCCTCATTGTCTCTTCCTGAAGCTTTCCCAGAAGCAATGAGTCATCACGGGAAGAATGGGTGATTGTTATGGACACAGAGACTGCCACCTTCCTTGGAAATCACACATTATAAAACTATAATGTGCTGGGGAGTCTGAAGTTTGTTAAATCCTGTCAGTGATTTTAATGTTCTTGGAAATTTAATTATTATAATTTCCAGTCAATATTTCACTTTGAAAAACCTATACTTGGAAAAGTAAGTATTTGTCCATGTTTCATATTTAGGAAACAGCAAGGCAGAAATTAAATTCATATTTACAATGCTTAAAAAAAGGTATTCTTATTGTATTTTAGTTATAGTATTAATATAAGACATTTATTGAATATTTATTGTGCCCCTTCTACCATCTCAAGCTCTTTATGTGCATTTTATGATTTAATTCCCCGTATATTAATGCATATTCTATATTTTCAATTTACACCAGAAAAAGAAAATCAGAAAGATTTTGGAGCTGAATGGTTAAAATATTAGGACTTAAATTCATTTTCACACTCTCAACATGAGTTTCCTTGAGCATGCTACCCCCATGAATGATGTCTGGTGTGTTTGTGAAGTATTCATGCTCTGAGGAACTCAGGCAATTAGGTCTTCTTAGAGTAAATTCATCTTTAATGGTAGGCTACCAAGGATGACAGCTGACTTCAGGGACTAAGTTTTAACTAGGTCTAACTTCCTGCTACCTCAGGAAAATATTTTTGGTATAGTTTGGTTTTCACAGACAAACTTACTCGACCACATTATAGTAATTTTTCATCTAATTTTAATATATATAAGTATTTGTTTAATAAATATGGCTAACTACAGAGAGCTTTTTTTAAATCAATTTTATCTCATTGATTTTTTTTCAAATTCTTCAGTAACTTCAAAACCTTGAAGCTACAATATTTATCATCTACAGTCCCAGAAAATAATACATCACCCATGGACGCACCCCACACCCCAATCTTAGTCTCATCTCTTAGCGTGTACACAGGAAAAAGTATCTACAAAGACTGAGAAATTTCTTTAGTTAATGCAAGAATTTAGTGGGAACAATGGAAATATGCCATGGTCTATTTACCTCAATGGGCACTCTAACTATTAGCCAATAGACTAAAAAGAAGAGACAGTAAAGAGAAAATGCTATGATCATCAAGGGTGTCCTTTGACCTACAAATGCAGGTTTTGTCTCTTCTCAAGATGAATATCTTTATACAGTGTTCTTCTGAGCCACTTTGGTTTATAAAATGCTTGCCTATTGTTCAGTTAAGTGGCCTAATATACTGCCCTTTTGAAGAATAATTCACTTGTCTTGCTACATATGCTTCTTCACTCTAGGTCTCAATAACTTCTTTTCAAAGCTTCACTTTGAGTTTCTGTCTCCCTTCCTGTTTCATTTTCAATTGCTTGAGTTTCTCTGATATAATAAAAAAAAGACAAGGACTTTTTTTTCTGAAAAGCCAAGATTAGCTTTAATGCCAATTATTTGTCTTCTAGACTTGTTCTTTCAAATAATCATCAACAGTGAACTCTTTATGACCTCAATACAAATTGTAAACTCTGCAGAATTGTTATAAGTAGGTTAACAATTTCCTTCTCCGTGTCTCAATTTCCTACATGAAGAACAGGGATACAGGCTTCTTACAAAATAACCAGAGATGATGTACAGCAGCCTTCAGTACAAGCCTAGAGCACCTATGCTCGGTGAATGTCACTTCTTATAATCCATACCAGTATCCCCATCGTCATCATCATCGTTACCATTGTCTTCATTATGATATTATTTCTTAACTGCTCTTTTACATAAAAATCATTAGGATTTTGAAATATGAGGAATATCTCCTCATCTCCTTTTTGTTTTGATGTAACTATTTGATGTTAATTGTAAGGAAAAACTCACCTGAGAAAAAGCAGAGAAGAGCCAGAGAGAGGAGCAGAAAGACACCTGCTACTTTCATGGTGCCAGTTAGCTCACTCAGATCAAGGCTGCTTTGCTCAGCTTAGGTTCTCTGTCAGGACACTTCCCAGAAACCCTAGAATACGCACTCAGACATAAATATATATATATAGAGAGAGACAGCATGAAGGGAGTTGGGATCTCCACCTTCTTTATAAAAATCTTTTCTAAAACCATATGCAGTCCTATACAGTTCAGGCATTTATGAGGAGCTGTCACCAGCTTAAAGAAATGCCTCATGAGACTCATCAATCTTAAGAAGGAAAACAATTATGTGAGTCGCACCTTAGATCTTATTAATGGAGGATGTTATTTTCTTCTAGTAAACTACATTTTTCTAATAACCAGTATATCCCCCCTGCCTTTTCCCTCTAAGGCTCCACTACAATAAAGGGATGAGTCATAGGCCAAATTCTGTTTCTCGGAATGTCTCATTCAGGCAGTTTCTACATGGCTGTGATCCAGGTGAGTAAGCACAGGTGAATGGAATTCCTGGGTGTAACTTGAATTTTCCAAGTCGTCAAGATGTACCTAAAGGAGAGAGGTATTCTTCATTATCACCAGTGTTTCATCAGAATGGACATCTCAGAACAGGGATATGCTTGTTAGTTTAAAAATCACCACCATAGCTAAATGACAGTGATTTCTAATTTTAAAATAAAAAAAAACAAGTTAATGTATTATTTTTATTTTGTTAAAAAATAAAAAGTTACTGAATTGAGAATTTGAACTATAGCATATAGAATATATCCTTAATTCCACAAGCTAAAAATGGAAGCTATAGTAGATAGCCTAAGTTTCAAAGTTTTGGGAATATATCTTTGTATAATTTAATGAACCTGGAAAGTATTCCAGGCAGTTTAAATGTAAGACACATCATAAGACAAGATACAATAACTCTCTACAGAGAAGAGAAATAAGAACATGAAGAAAACTATGGTCATAATAGGAAATTGTGCCTAGAAACATACTGTGCTATTTAAAATATACCAATGTAAATATAGCAAGCTTAGGTATAGAAGAATTGTTGAAAATGTGCTTAACTGAAATATAATGCATTAGTGCAAACTTTTCATAAGTAAACTATATGTTATTTGCCAAATAATTCATTTCTTTTTCATCATTTAAAAATTCATATACCACATGTTTAATTTATCTCAAGTCATTTTGATTCCTTTTGGATATTACTTGAAAATTTTATTTGATTTACTTCAGGAGTTAGGATAGATTTTAAGACTTTCAAAATTGTTGATGGACTCTATCAGATTTGATAATCAGAATGTCATAATTTTAATTAAAAGGAATCATAAATATGACAAGAATGTATATTTCATAGCTTTCCTGTCAATTATAAGAGAAGAAAATTTTGGATGAAAAATTAATTTTGTCATATAAATGTTACCTTATATAAAATTTGATCTAGGTTAATATATTCATATTTCATAAGATGAAATAAAGCTGCTTGAATTATTTTAATAATAACTCTAGGTAGTGTTGGCTGGCCTGGAACTCACTATGCAGCCCGGAATTGCCTTGAACTCACATAAATCCAGCTGCCTCTTCCTCATTAGTAATAAAACTAAACACATCTGCTACTGTGCCTAGCCAGCTTATCAGACACTTTATTTTCCCAGTTTTCCACTCAAAACAACTACATAGTGTTTTTATGCTTAATGACTTTATGGTATAGAGAGTAAGCAAAAGCTTTCATTCTAGATTGACCTGTGACATACATTACTTTTCTGGCACCTACTATACACCTCAAGGAAAATTTATTAAATTGTCTTCATTGTTATTTGAAGAAAGATCTTGGTGTATAACACAGACAGGTCTCAAATTCATGATAAATCTGCCTCATTCTCCTGAGTTCTAAGCCTCCAGTGTACATTATAATACCTAGCCATATTATTAATCAGTGAATTTCTGAATCACATTCAGGAATCTTATGCTACTTTATTGACTTGCATCATAAATGATTGTGGGTATTTTTTCCTGTCTTTTTCATTTTGTCTCTCAATTTGTTTATACTTGATCACACGAAGGGATCTTTCCTGGCTTTTTATGAATTATCTATAAACACAACATCTTAGTTATCATAAATGTCACTTAAAATATTGAAAAATGAATGTTCTGTCACCTTATCTTCAAAATGACACTCGATATTAATATTCATTTTTCTGAACTATCAATAAAATTTTCACCTTTGAGAAGTAGAATGAGGCATGTTTGTTATGAACATGTTTCTAATAAATAATATGCAGATTATGTGAGTCATTGTGCTCGTCTTTCCCCAGGATATTATTATATGACTTTCTCCTAGTAGACTGCAGACCACTCCCAAGATAAATGACTTATACCTTCACTTTTATGTATGCTACATTCTTATTCATCAACCTTAACTGTCAGTGCTCTTTCTTCTGAAAATAGTATTTGTATTGGTTCAAGAAGGATTAAATACTAAAATGGTATGTGTATATACATGTGTACACACACACACACACACACACACACACACACACACACACTCACACACATATATATCCACTGCTCCTGGTTCTTCCTGCCAGCTCTTCCATTATATTTCTGAAGCCTCTAGATAAGTAGTGTGAAACAGATGTTCCATGCAGGAATGAGCATCTATGGTCTCTTATTGTTTGCACCTTGACCAGGTGTGGGACTGTGTGTTAATCTACATATACTCTAAAAAGGAAGCTTCTCTGATGAAGTTTGAGAGATGCTCTAATTTATATGTATAGTGATGTTAAGATGAAACGTGACACAAATGCTGGTGTGGATGCAAGAAAAGGGAACACTTATTCATAACTAGTAGGATTACAAACTCATGCAGCAACTGGGGATATCAGTTTGATCATTTCATAAAAAGTAGAAATAGAGCTGTCGCATGATGCAGCTACACCATTCCTCAGCATATACCCAAAAGGCTCTCTGTCCTGCTGTGGAGGCATTCCCTCATGCATAGTCAGTGTTGCTCTATCTAAAGTAGCTTAGATGCCTATGAATAAATGAGCAGATGAAAAATTTTTGGTACATTTACAAAATAGAATATTATCAAACTATTATGGAAAACAAAATCATTAAATTCACAGCTAAATGGATAGATCTAGAAAGATTTACTCTGAGTTAGGTAACCTAAATTCAGAAATAAAAATGTATGTTTTTTGTCATATATGGATGTTATCTTTGAATATATAGATACATGTGTTTCATCTGGAATATCCACAGAAGTTAGGAAACTAGTAAAAGACCATGATGGCAAGATTCAAGGGAAGAAAGATAGAACACAGGGATAAAAAGTAATGGTGGATAATGAACAGGATATGGAATTGGAGATGGGAGGACAGACTGCAGGAGAGAAAGCAGAGAGGAATAAATAACACTGAGAACCTGAAACGGTCATATTAAAATCGTCTATGCAGAAATATCCTAAACTATAAAGTCCTTACATATACAAAATGAGTCAAACTAGAATTACTCTATAATAGGACCACAATGTTACATCTAGACACCACAGACTCACAGAACGCAAGCCCAATGCTAGCAATCTCTAGCAATTGGGTCCCATAGATCCCCAAATATTGTTGGCTCTTGCCATTGCTCAGGATGACTCTCTAGATCTGCTGGTAAGACTCCATTGTTGAAAATATCACAAACTTGAGTTATAGATCATGGCTTCATTGCTGCTGTCTAGTTTTCATAGTGCTAGACTGTGCTAATCACACTTTCAGGGGAGAAAAGGAAATCATCATTCAGATTCATCTGTAAACACTGTGAGCTGCAATAATGACTGCCCTGGCAAGATACATCCACTGATGTAACTGATGTATGGATGTCAAGAGACTTGAAAATCTTTTGATTGGATATGAGGCCCTCTCCTCAAGACAAAGCCCACACCTGGCGCCATCATAGGGGCCAAGATCCTGATGTTAGTTTGGTCGTGTGCCTAGGGTTAAATCAACTGCCTATGATATTATTTACTTTAATCAGTATGTGCCTAAATTCTGCATACCTAACAAACTGATATCTATATTACAATACTTTCCTTAAAACATTTGTTTTCAGACATAAATATTCTAAGACCTAACATTGGCTTTATATATCTTAGTTTGCCTACAAAATGGTTTTAAATGTTTTCAAGATGGTTGATGCCGTGGGCCAGATATGATAGTACATGCTTTTAATCCCAGCACTTGGGAGGCAGAAGCAAGCAAATATCTGGGAGTCTGATTCAGATTGGTTTACATAGTATGTTCCAAGATCGTCAAAGCTATAGAGTAAGAACTTGTTTAAAACTTTAGACCATGACTTAAAATATACAATATGAAAAAATCTAGAACTAAAACAAGCATTTGCTGTCTTTCTGCTGGAGGTGGGCTCTAAAGTTTCCTCTCCCCACTGTAGAGAATTTCATCTAAGGTTCTTCCCTTTGAGTCTTGAGAGTCTCCTATCTTCCAGGTCTCTGATACATTCTGGAATGTCCCCCACTACCTATTGCCTGTTTCCATTCTTTCTGCTGGCCTTCAGGGCTTCAGTCCTTTTCCCCATACCCAATAACTGATCACGTTTCCCTCTTCCCCTCCCAGTCTCTTTTTCACCCAGGTTCCTCCCTCCCTCTCTACTCCTGTGATTGCATCAAGTGAGGTATGGAGTTGCCATCCCACAGTCAAAAACTTGCCCAGAATTGTTCCTGTCTGAAAGAATTGCAGCGACAAAAATGGAGAAGAGCCTAAGGAAAAGGATGTCCAGCAACAGGCCCAAATTGGGATCTAGCTCAAGGGGAAGCCCCAAGGCCTGACACTATTACTCAGGCTACAGTGTGCACACAAAAAGGGGCCTATCACGACTGTCGTCCGAAAGACCCATCAAGCAGCTGAAAAAATCAGATGAAGGTATTTAGACCCAACCAATGGACAGAAGCTGCGGACTCCTGTGGTTTAATTAGGGAAAAGCTGGAAGAAGTTGAGGAGGAGGGTGACCCTGTAGGAGGAACAGCAGTCTCAACTAAAATGGACTCCAGAGATCTCTCAAACACTGGACCACCAACCAGGCAGCATACATTAGCTGATATGAGCCCCCCCCAACACATCTACATCAGAGGACTGATGGTTCTAGACTTAGTCAGAGAAGATGCACCCAATCCTCAAGAGACTGGAGACCCCAGGGAGTGGTGATGTCTGGTGGGGTGGGGGTTGGGAGGTGGAGACATTCTTATAGAGATGAGGGGTGTGTGTGTGTGTGTGTGTGTGTGTGTAGATATGAGATTTGGAACAGTCAGAGGGTAGACCATGAGGGGGATAAAATCTGGACTGTAAAAAAGATTACAAACAAAGAAACAAACAAACATCAAAACAAACAAACAAAAACAAAACAAAATTAAACAGCCAAACAAACAAAACCCAAGCATTCCTGAAAGTATTGGAGTCTTTAACTGCTTCAGCAAAAGTCATCTCGTTGTCAGGGGACTCTCCACATCTAAATCTTAAGTTCTTATGTTCTGCTTGCTTGCCTTATTTGTTACAGGTTGCAGAAAGAGATTAAATTTGACATTTTCTCCCTAATTTCTACTGATTCCCATTCATGGATATATAGGTAAGCAAAGTCAAAACTGAAGGTCAGCTTTTGGCAATTTCCATACTGTCAAATTACAATTCTCTGTGTCTAATTCATGAACTTGCAGCATTCGTTTCCATTCCACCCTCATCTATGATCCATTCTGTTCTATTTCATAAAATCAAGGTAGAATGCATTTCATTATATTGCTTTAGCCTCAGTAGAAATCATATTACATCATTTAGGTTTTCTATGTAAGATTTCTAGAAATTACCCAATGCCATAAACTTTAGTATACTAACAGAAAAAAAATCTATTGAATCCGACCATTTTTGTTCAATCAGTTTTATGTTTTAATTTGGTTTTATGTTTACTCTTGAATTTATAATTTATATAATTGAGACAGAGTTTTACTTTAGACTCATACCATCTAACTAGGCTTTATTTTATTCTATCTATTATTTTTCTGTTTGTGGTGTTAGGAATAAAACTTAAATATCGTCTGCACATCAGGTAAGCAGTCTCAACACTAAAATACATCTTCTGTCTTTTTAGAATTTATGTTCTGTTTCATGGAAATTATTATCATTTTAGTGTACTGGGGGGTTGAATCTAAGGCTTGAATAGGTTCAACATGTGCTCTATTACCATGCCAAACCTCTTGAGATTTACTCACTTACTTATTTACTTACTTATTTTCTTAATTTGACATGTTAGCTATTGAAACCAGAACTTGTACATGCTATGCAGATACCCTACTTTTAGAAGTTTAACTATATAATTTTACATATATTGTTTTATAACAAATGATTCTTATATGTCTGATTCTTAAATTCAAGTATTTCAGTTTGGCATTAGTTCAGAATATATTTGAAAATATTTTGTTAGTATAGGCTTAGGAACATTATAAAGGAATTCCACAATTATTAGATATATTAAAAAAAAAACAAACCTGTAATCCTGAGAGGTTCTGCCGGCTTCTGAATAATACAGATGCATATATTCACAGGCAACCATTAGACTGAGCTCGGGGACCCCAATGGAAGAGTTAGTGAAAGGAATAAAGAAGTTGAAAAGGATTGCAACCCAGTAAGAAGCACAAAAATATCAACTAACTGGACCCTTCAGAGCTCCCAGTGACTAAACCACCAACCAAAGAGTACACATGGAGTAATCCATGGTTCCAACTACATATGTAGCAGAGGATGGCCTTATCTGGCATCAATAGGAGGAGAGACCCTTGGTCCTGTAGGGCCTTGATGCTCCATCATAGGGAGATTACTAGAGGGGTGAGGCCAGAGTGGGTGTGTGGGTGGAGGAGTACCCTCTTAGAGGCAAAGGGGAGAATGAATGGAATGAAGGGTTTGAGAAGGGAACACTAAGAAGGGGGACAAAATTTGAAATGTAAATAAATTAAAATAAAACAATAATCCAAAGTAAAATTTTCTTTGTTTTTAATGAGGTAACTACAGTGGTAGACTTGTATAATATAATAGTTCATAATGGGCTTGACCATCTGTGATGAATTAGATAATGATTCCCATGATCTAATTGTCAATGAATGAAGATAGATGAGGTGATTACAGTAACTGATATGAACATTGGGCGAATCACTCTATTCATTAGTGGAGTAATGAATGAAACCTGGAGGGACAAACTTCTGAGGCAAGCAATTCTTTCATAACAGACCTTAGTAAAGACAGAGGGCAGGCTTTAAAATCTGAGGGCATATCTCTACCTATTCTCTTTTTATGGCTTTTTTCCTTTAAGTTGTTTTTGTTTTCTATTTTGGGCAGTCTCAGTCCACAGAGGTCTTTTGGACTTGACACAGTTTTGATGGTTGCATAAAAATTATCAACAAATTTATTCTAGAGAGTGGAGACACTGGCATTCACAAAGCTACTAAAAGAGTCTGGATGAACGTCTGGGAGCACACACAAAAAATTGGAAAATAGGATCTCACATAGATCTTTACACAACCAGGATCATGGCAGATTTAGTCATGTTAGCTAAAGCATAGAAGGAAT
Organism: Rhabdomys dilectus; assembly: GCA_019844195.1. Taxonomy (NCBI): domain Eukaryota; kingdom Metazoa; phylum Chordata; class Mammalia; order Rodentia; family Muridae; genus Rhabdomys; species Rhabdomys dilectus. Next base: position 139,007 of record JADRCG010010557.1, on the reverse strand, counting down.
CCAAGTCCATCAATGGATGAAAAGGTAAGATGTACTGCATATATGACCCCCTATACACACACAAGATGTATGTGAACAAGAGACATAAAATGGCATGATGATTCCCTTTTAAGAAGTATTGATTCTATTCAAAAAGTGTTTTTGCATGAAGTATAAGAGTAATTTGCTGGCCTTGAAGAATGAATGACATGGCTTACTGTTTAATGGGTGTAGAATTTCAACTGTGGAAGTAGAATCTTTCAAGAGACAGGTTGAAGCAGTGGTTAACCCCACCAGAAATATCTGTAATGCCAGTGAACTATTAAAGTATACACTTAAAATGGTTAAGATGGTGTATTACATGTGACAAATATTTTTGTACAGGTTTTAAAAAGTTTGTATTGGGAGACAGAGGTAATGTTCAAGAGGAGGTTCTACTGTCATGATCACTCACCTCAGCTTCTATAACTTTCATCACTGGGATTTACAGATGCTAGCTCTCAATGACTGTGACACTATTTATTGATTACAACATGGTTGTCAGCTTCATTTACAAAATAAGATCATGATAATCTTGACAGTAAATTATGGATTTACGTTATTTTTCTTTTAAATTCCACCAATTCACCAAGGTAAGTTCATGATCATCAATGCTGCTGAAGCAGACATTCAGTCTTCTAATATGTGTTCATTTGTTAATCTTTTGATGAACATTATTTAAAGCACTCCTTTAATTTTATATGCTGTTCTTTGAAGGCTATGTGGTTTTATACATTGGACTAGGGTCTATTCTTCAGTGTCCTCAAACCAATTTGCACATGTCTTGGATATTCTGATACATTGAGTTATCCTATTCTCAAGAATCTTATATTAGAAAATCAAGTATGGATAATATACACATATATAAAGTGACGTAGAAAATGTAGCTTTAAAGATGTGATGTAAACATAAAAAACTGGATTTTTTTCTAAAAAATGATGAGGTACCATCAACAAATTAGTAAAAGACACAGTTGCAGAATTATCATACTTGAAAGATATCAGGGTTCTGTGGGAAAATGAGACCAAGGTAAGTGGTGACAATGGGTGACACTGAGGAGGAGGGCAAGCATGTAGGTGCAATACTAAGCTAGAACCATGAGAAGTCATACAGATATATGAAGACTCGTGGTTACATGGACACCACATAGTTCAGTAGAAGCATAAAATACTTGGTAACAATGATTGTAACATAAGTTGAAATCAGTCAAGACCAAATAGATTTAGCATGCCACACATCATTCCTAGAGTAGATATTGGCCTCTTGAGAGACAACTTGATTTCTGATTGCACTGGAAACTCTTGCTGGCCTTCTGACCTACCATCCTGAGTTGTAACACTGAATCAACCTTTGGAAAGTATGATGAGAATAAATGAGTAAATTTCACACAGGTAACAATGGGGGTAAAAACAACAGCCCATTTAAGTGGCTGGCTTTGCCCAGTCCCTTTGAAGCTTAATTATAACCAACGAAGGAAGCCTCTTAAATGCTTGCTAAGACACAGCATTGTGAGGAAACTTTTGCCAAAGGTTTTAAAATTCTATGGGAAGCAATACTCCCCAAGTCAGCTGATTTAGTTCAAATGACTCATTACGAGGTTTGCCTTTTCTTCAGAAATAATAATAAAAAAGATACTGTAAGAATTTTTATATGCAAGATTTAAAAACTCCCATTAAGTTTTCACACAAATGTTGTCTGAAGCCTATCAACAGTGGTCCACCCAAGCTACCCCAGGAATGATTGATGAGAATACCTCTTTACATCTTAGCAATGCACAGTGAAGCTGATGAACTTCAGCATGAGAGTCACGGGTTCTCTGACCCTGCACACTTTGGACCCAAACTCAGCTCTTGTTTGCCTCCAAACAGAGTAAATAAGGATTTTTCTCATCACCAACTTTTGCCCATTTATTATTTTGTTCATCTAAAGTACATTTTACAATGTCTAACAGTGAGATTCTGACTCAGTTTCCTGAGTATTCTAAAGCAATGAATATTCTAAAATGAGCCCTACAATTAACCACGGGAGGAGAGGAATCAACAAACTTTTTTGACTTAAAACATGTTACATGTCAGAGCAGATGGAAGTTCTAAGATGAAGAGCTTCAGGCAATCAATGGCTGCTAAAAGAGAGAGAATCAGGTCCCCCCACCATGAGGAATGGGCTCCCTAATAGGTTATCCAGATCCTAGTAGTCAGCCCTAAACACAGGTACATATGAGCAACATGAACAGACTCAGTAGATTTTGCATATATATGTATATGAATGTTCACATGGGTGTGTGTGTGTAAATTCAGGTTTTCATGTATATGCAAATAATAAAATATAACGTAAATATACATAAATTATAGCTAAAGACAAGATCACAAATTTGAGAGGAAGCAGAAGGCATGGGAGGAATTGGAACAGGAAGGAAATAAATTTGAAATGGTCTTAAGCACAATATTCATGTAGGAAATTCTCAAGAAACAAAAATATTAAATGTGGAGAGCCGCGGTAAACGGTGACAGCATTCAGCATTTGCCATTGGAACATGGCGCTGGCACCTGGCGCTCGTGGGTAAACAAGTAAAATTGCGCATGTGCAAGTGGTGAAAGCCCGCCAAGCCACCGCCCAACCCGGGGCATCATACAGGGTTTTGAGCAAGCAGCCAATCAGATATGTTCACCCCACCCTACGGTGCATATAAAGCAGTGCCATCTTGGCTCTCTCTCTCTCTCCTCCTCCTCACATGGTAATAAACGGTTGCTGCAGAAGGATCCTGGTGCCCACGTGCGTTCTTGCTGGCAAGACGATTGTGCGGGTCACAATTAAATAAAAAAATATAAAAACTAATTTAGAGTTGGCTTCCGAGGCAGTATCAGCAAGTACAACTAAACCGTGGGCAGAGCTAGGAAGGTTTCAAGAAAACCTTGAGTAGAAAGCATAGCAGTTTCAATGTGATTACTGGTGAGAAAGTAAATTAAAAGGATGACAATAGTCCAGGAATCTAGAGGGGAAAAGTGCTTTATTTCAAATTAATGGATAAAACTTTTGACAGCACTAATATTCTTTCATAATTTGTCAAATAAAAAAAAATTAATATCCACTGAAATGGCAGATACTGGTGGTGCATTTCTTTCTGAAATATTGAAAGTTATCACCTGATTGTATCATAATCAGACTCTAGAGCAGTGGTTCTGAATCTTCCTAATGCTGTGACCCTTTACTACAGTTCCTTATGCTGTGGTGACCCCACAACCACACAATTATTTTTTCTGCTACTTCACAACTGTAATTTTGCAACTGTTATAAATTTGATATGCAGTATATCTGATATATGAACCCCAAAGGGGTCTTTACCCACAGTTTCTTGAGAGCTGCTGCTCTAAAAGAAATATGGAGAACCTGTATTTCTGGGGTTGAAAGCTTAGTCATTTCACAACCTTGGTTAGACCCATACCAAAATTAGGTTGCTGTCAGAAAATATATTTTAAAAAATCCATGCACAGATTTATTATCTTCTTTTAAACTTTAGATAGATTTAATATGATACCTAAAAGACTTGTAGGACTATACAGAAAAGTATCTAAGAATTCTAATTATGCCCTGTATGCACTTTCTATCTTAAGTACTGGACATTTATACCATGATACCTGCTTGTGTTTTATTCTTTAAAATGATAAAAAAAATTCATGCAAGCTACTCAACAAGCCAGGAAGAAATGGTGGAATGGAGTCTGTATGAAAGTATGATTTCAGTAACATTATTGTGATAAAATTGATCTGTGGCAACATGCATAATTCAAATATGCAACTTGAAAAGTTCAAAACATTGTATACCTGTTAAAGCAACAGCAATGAATTAACATGTCCATTATCTTAAAAGTTTCTTTTTATGCTCTGTAAGCTGCACCCAACCATTAATTTACTTTATATGATTAAAAGTTTGAGCTTTTAAGAACTTTTGTTAGTAGAATCACATAGGATGTAATCTTGGCCAACTTCTTTCAGTTAGGAAAATAATTTTGAGAGTCATTCATGTAAATTTCAGGGACTTGCCATACATGTATACTCTCTAGATGAAGCATCTATTCAAAACTGTTGTACATTTATGGTCACTTGACAGTTTTTTCTTCTGAACCTTTGAGAGACTTAGTATAAGTCAAATGGAAGTTCTGTTTTATATTTGTACTAAAATGTTACAGTTTTAAGTTTTAGTTGTGAATTTAAACTCATTGTTTAAACCTATATGAATATATTTTTCCAACATTTAGTGAAGATTGACTTTACTTCGCTGAATTACTATTGCAAAGAGATACGTTCATGTGCATAGATTTATTATTAGACTGTGTCTTTGATCTACTTATTCATCTTTATTCTAGCTCCACATCCTCTCATTTACTATGGATTTGCATATATAAACATTGACAATTTAAACCTTTCTTCTTTTATCAGTGTTGTTTAGACTACTGTAGAACCTTTATATTCCAATATGACTGTTTGAACAGATTTTCAATTTCTAAAAACAACAGTTCTGAGATATCACTTCAGAGAGCACTAAATGACACCAGCAAATTGAAAAAATTATATATTGGCAATAATAAATACTCTTACACACAAATAAAACATTCTCATTTAATGATATCACTAACCTCACCAAAACTTTTCAATTATAAGACAGGAACAGTTTTCAACAGGTATGTCCCTGGCATTTTATATTTTTAATGTTTTCAAAAATGTTAATATTTTACATAGACTGCTAATCACTTGCTATTACTGAATAGAAATTTAACTTTATTTGAGAAGAGAATAAATGGTGCATCCAATGGTTTGGGAAAGAAAGGGACATGTAATAAAAAAAAATTAAACAAACTGCACCTGAGTGAATAGGTGCAGTTAAAATGGAGGAGTTGTCTTCAGTGACCAACCTCACAGCCTGGTGAACATAACACATAATCAGATATTTTATATTTCAAATTTACTAGAAAAGTAGCTTATAAATGTTTACAGCATGATAAAATACAATTATCTCTTCCTAAGGCTCAGGGAACATTGCAGAAGAGGATTAGATAGATGGTAAGAGCCAAAGGACCAGGGAGTGTACCAGGAGATATTGCCTTCTATGTATGTTATTCTTTGTTGTTTGACAATTTTGTATATCTATCTAATAAATTTTAGTTGTTTTGTCTATCCAGTTTGTCCTTGTCCCTTTCTGTCTCCGGCAGAAGCCATTGTTTCCAACCATACTTCTTGCTACTTTCAAGATTTCTTGATTTATGTGACCCATTGAGTTTCACCAGAGTATTTTGCCCAAGTGAGGATGGTAAGTTATTTTTTGGGGCAAAGTCAACTGACCAGTGGTGCACCTCTGAAGTAAACAACACATCCTCCAAACTCAGTTAAATATCAATAGTTCTTGTCAAGTTGAAAGCTTTTCTCTAACACTATAGCTTTCACTGCAGAGATTACTTACCTCCTTGATCAAATTTACTTTTAAATATCTTATTTTAATGACTTAAATATATTTTCAAGATTGTCTCTTGAAGGTCATTAATTTTGCAACTGAGTTTCTATGCTGACTTATATTCTAAAACTATATTGATTTCATTATTTAATTTTTATTTGTTTATGTACTTTCATTTTGTGTGTATGTGTTTGAAAGGCTGGTGCCCAAGGAAGTCAGAAGAGCATGGTAGACTTTCTGCAACCAGGGGTACAAATGACTGTGTAGCTATTGGGAGCCAAACTCAGCTTATTGCAAGAGCAGCAAGAACTCTTAACCAGTGGGCCATCTCTACAGCCCATCTTCATTCATCCTTTTGTGAAATGTCAGAAATTTTCTGCATATGTGATCATATCACTTTCAAATATAGAAAATTTTACTTCTTCTTTCCTGATTTATTTTTAATTCTGTTTTATCTTTTTATGTCAGATTGCTATTGCTAGTGCTTCAGGTGCTATGACACTATGGAAATAAGAGTGTGTATCTTTGCCTTGTTCCTTGTTCACTAAGAAAAAAAGACTTTCAGTATTTCTCTCTTAATTTAGATGTCAAGATTCCATAAATGGTCTTTTTATGATAAAATGTTTTTCTACTAATATTTAACTCTTCTGACATTTTGTCCAAAAAGAAGATTATGATTTGAAAATCCTTTTATTGCAGCAATGGACACAACCATTTTATTTTTAGTGTTTTTTCTTAACATAGAAAGTGTGTTAACATAATGTTAAAGGCTTACATGCTATAGGAAAAACCAACTATTTAGTCATAATGTATAATGTTTAATGTCTTGTTGAATTCCCTTATAGTATTTTATTCAGTATTTTTACATCAATATCCATCAGACTTATTAACCTGTCATTTTGTTTCGTCTATGTCTCTGCCTGGCTTCATCGTTACTTTACTGTTCTAGTCTTGTACAATGTGTTTCGAAATAACTCTTCTGATTCTATTTAGGGAGCAGAATTTAAGACGTATTTGTATTAACTATTGTTTGAATATTTTGTAGATTTCCGTTTCAAAACAAACCCCTCCTAGACTTTTCTTGTTGGGCAATCTTAATTCCTAATTCAACTCTTCTGGTGATTGGCTAGAATTTTCTCTAATTCTTCATAGTTCAATATTGGCACATTGTAGTTTTCTATGAGTGTCACTGTCTTTTAATTTTTCATTGTCTGGACAGAGTTTAGGTATTCTTGCTACACAGTATTAACAAATCACTCTGGGTTTGCTCCACTAGGTTTCCATTTGAATTGTGCTCTTTGACTCAAGAGCTGCTTCAAAGAATATGTATGAAACTGCCTTCTGTTGATGATACACACTCCTGTGTTTATTGTAATTTAAAAACTAATCCAAGTTATGGCAATAATCTATCGGTCTATCAAATGACAATTGGGTAAATAAACTAAGTTAGAAATAAAATGACATTCACTGTTCAACACAACATGGATGAACTTGGAAGACATGTATGTCAAGTGATATATACCAGAAAGAGAAAGACCATATTGCACAGTTTGACATATAACTAATCAAAAAAAATTAAGAATTAGAGCTTGAGAAACAATATATATATATATATATATATATATATATATATATATATATATATACTAGGTACCATGGGCAGCGCTAGATGAAGGAAGTGAGGAGATGTAGATCAGAATAAGAGATATGGTAAGGCCTGTTGTTGAACACAGCACACACTAGGGGCAGAGAACATAGAGAAATTGAGCAGATATTTGCCTAGACATGTTCTTTCTACTGGTTAGCATTCATATTGCCAGAAGATACTACCCTTTGCTACTGATGGCATAAAAGTCACTGAAGGTCTTACCCAGCTATGAACACTATGAGCTACAAGAACAAGCATTCTGGCAAGGAATGTCCATGGATGCAATAGTGGCATAATCTTGGAAGTGTTTGATTATAACCATCATGTATTGTGGACAAGTGTGGAATTCTCAAAGAATGAATTAAAGGTGACAAAATGTGATACACATATACAATATCCTCCTCAGACATGAAGGTAAAATATCATCACTAAATATACCAATTGACCCCAAACTCACTACATTAACTGAAATAATTCAGGCATAGAATGAAATACTGCATGATATCATGCATGTGTAGAAATGACACACAAAACATATTGATTTCATGTAAGTTGAGGATATAATAGAGGTTTGTCAGAAATTTAAGAGGTCAATATATTGTTAGGTAGGAAGGAAACATTTTCTGGCCTTATGTAAAAATAGCTTGAAGAGTTACCCATAAGACCTGAACATGGAAGCATAAAAGAGACACAGAGGAAAAGCTCCTGCTACTGACTTGGTCCATAATAATTTTGAACTGGAGCAGAAAACACAGGTAACAAAGCCAAAGAAGAAGGGGAGATCTCATGGCTCCAGATAGACTGTGATGAAAGGGAAATTGAAACAGTGCTTCCTCTGAATGGAGTAGAACATATGTGTATATACACGGAATATGTAGTTTCTATGAATGATTACGAATGATAGATGTTTAAGGAGGTAGAAACAGTTCTGCTCCTGCAACATTAGTAATAAAGGACAAAGAGGAAATTGACCTTAGAGCTTGTTCACAGATGGGTAATCTAAGCACTAAGCAATGCATTACTGGTTTGTCCTAAGAGGGAAATTCTGTCATTGGCAATGGCAGCAGAGTGTAAGAGTGAGTGAAATTAACTAGAAAATAATGAAAGCTGCCAGTTCTCGCCTACATGTGGATACAAACAGGTGAAACCTGTGGGAGATAGGAATGCAGGCTGGAGTTTAGAGGGAGCATGAGATAGTCAGGAGACACTAATTTTTAGTTCCACAGGAAAATAAGAAGTTTATGGAAACAGTACACGAGCAGAATTCCAATTATTGTTCTTTGAAACATATAAAATGACATTCTAAATATCTTACCACAAAATGCTCAGAATATCACATTATACCTTATAAATGTATACAATTACAAGCTATCAAACACAATAAAAAGAAATGTTAAAGAAAATTAACCATTGTCTAGGTTTTTCTTGTTGCTTGTATGTTATATTAACAACAGTGGATGGTTTTGTTTGTATAAAAAAGCCAATGTTTTGGTCATTCCTCAATCGTCTTTGGGAAATGCATGAGAAACTCTTGTAATTAACTTACTAAACTTGTTGCCAACAGAGATTTGCAACCAAACATTACATAGAGCTCAGAGAGTCTTCACAGGGGAATTGGGAGAAGGATTGAGGGACCTGAAGAGGACAGGGACTCCACAATAAGACGAACAGAGTCAATCAACCTGTACCCTTCGGAGCTCCTAGAGCCTGAATTACCAACCGAAGAGCTATCACAGGCTGAATCTAGGCTTCTGTGCACATATATAGCAGATAAGCAGTTTTGTCTTCATGAAGGCCCCCAATCAACCAGAGCAGGAGCTGTCCCTGAGCCTGTTTACTGCCTGTGGATCCTGCATCCCTAAATGGACCACCTTGTCTGATCTCTGGGAGAGGATGCACCCAGTCCCACAGCAACTTGTGCCTGGCAGGGAAGGGTACTTGGAATACAGGAACTGCTGATAATGAGTTGTATTGCAAAGTGAATAAGTTAATTAATTAATTAATTAAAAAAGAACCTAAACTGCAAGTAACCTCACAGAAATGGAGGAGCAATTTTAGAATTATTTGAATACATGCTATTCGTTAGAACATTCTAATGAGAATATTCTGCTACAAACTTTTTCCCACTATACCCTCATTGTTAGACTTTAATGAAACCTAAGCCTGATGTATAGCAGATACTTTTACCTTCCTGTAAAAAACTGTATGTGAAATTATGAAAAGTCTGTGGCTTACAGAGTGTGTACAACCCGACTGGCTCCAAGCCATCTTTATTTCACCAAGTTCAAGCAAATTTCCTCCAAGATATTGGTCTAAACTACAGTACTTTACTGCCCCCTGATGGGAAGATGAAGGATGGCCAGGTGAAAGTTGTTACAAGTCCTTCAAGGGTTCTTAACAATTAATAATGCTTTTGTTGTTGTTATTAATGTATATATGACTTTTAAATTAATCAATTAATTAATCTGTTAATCCACTTTACATCCCAATATCAGCTTCCCCTTTCTTCCCCTCACTTTCCTCGTTTCTCCCTCCCCTCTTTTTTTAGGAAGGCAGAGCCCCCCTCTAGGTATTACCCCTCTAGCTGCTCCCTAACCCTGGCACATCAAGTCACTGCACTACTAGGCATATTCTCTCCTAGTGAGGCCAGACAAGGAAAAGGTAGTCCATTTAGGGGAACAAGATCTACAGGCAGGCAGGCAGGCAACAGATTCAGGGTGAGCACTCAGTCCTGTTGGTGATGACCAAGCTTCTCATCTGCTACATATGTGCAGGGGGCATAGGTCCGACCTGTGCTCTCTCTTTGGTTGGTGATTCAGTCTTCAGGAGCCCCCAAGGGTCCAGGTTAGTTGACTCTGTTTGTCTTCCTGTGGAGTCATTGTTCTCTTTGGGTCTCTCAATCCTCCTAATTATTCTGTGGGTCTCTGCATCTCTTTCCATTGGTTGCTTGGTGGAGTCTCCCAGAGGACAGTTACACTAGGTTCCTGTTTGCAAGCATAACAGAGTATCATTAATAGTGTCAAGGATTGGTTCTTTCCCATGAGATGGGTCCCAATTTGGAGAAGTTAATCGTTGGCCACTCCCTCCATCTCTGTTCTTTGTCCCTGCACATCTTGTAGGCAGGACACATTTTGAATAAATGGCTTTGTGGGTGAGTTGCTGTCCTTATCCCTCTACTGGAAGTACTGCCTGATTACAGGAAGTGGAAACTTCAGGCACTATATCTCCCACTGCTAAGAATCTCAGCTAGAGTCACCTCCACAGATTTCATGGGGCCTCCACCACCACCAGCCCCTGCCAAGTCCCAGGTCTCTGACAAGTCCTAGAGATGCCCCACCCTGCTCTGATCCTCTCTCTCCTGCTGTCCCTATACCTAATCCCCTCTCCTACCCGGTTTCCTCCATCCATCCAACTCTAAAATCTGTTTTATTTCCCCCTCTGAGAATGATGCAAGCATCTTCTTTTGAATCTTCCTTGTTAATTGTTTTTTTGGGGTGTCTGTGAATTATATATTGGTTGTCTTGTACTTCATGGCCAACATCAACTTATAGGTGAGTAAACACCATGCATGTCCCTTTAGGTCTGTGTTTCACTCAGGATATTTTCTAGTTCCATCACTTTACTTGCAAAATTCGTGATGTCCTCATTTTTAATGTGTAAATAAACCACATTTTTGCCTATCCATTTTTCAGTTGACAGACATCTGGGTTATTTACACTTACTGGATATTAAGAATAAAGTTGCTATGAACATAGTTGAGCTAGTGTCCTTGTAAAATGGTTGAGTATCTTTTGGGTATATGCCCAGGAGTGGTATAGCTGGGTTTTGAGGTAGAACTATTGTCAGTTTTCTGAGGATCTGCCAGATTGATTTCCAGAGTGGTTGTATAAGTTTGCACTTCCATGATCAATGAAAGAGTGTTCTCATGATCCACATCCTCACCAGCATCTGCTGTCACCTGAGATTTTGATCTTAGCCATCTGACAGATTCTGATGGAATCTCAGGATTGTTTTGATTGACATTTCCCTGATGTCTAAGAACACTGAACATATCTTTAAGTGTTTCTCAGCAATTAGGGAGTATTCTTTTGAGCATTCTCTGTTAAGCTTTGTATCCTATTTTAAATTGAGACATTTCTTTTTTGGTGTCTAAGTTCTTGAGTTCTTTATAAGTTTTGGATATTAGCCCCATTCAATTGATAATCTTTATTATTTTTATTATTTCTCTGTTTAGTTTCTGGCCTTTGGTGAGATGATGCCTTTGACAATTACTATAGCTGAGCAAGCAACATGTCTTACATGTTGGACTGAGATTTTTATAATTCACAGTGAGTAGTCATTTTTAACAGGTCAAGTTTAACTGTATATGCAATGTTAAAAGAATGCTGCTTTGAAGAAGATAGAGGAAAGTTGTTATCTTAGTGTCAGATGAGAGACACGAGGGAACATGAGAGATGAAGGAACACAAGAAAGAGGGAGGGAGGGAGAGGAAGGGGAAAACAGATGGGGAAATAGAAGGCATGAGTCACTGTGAGCAGGAAGAAAAGGCAGAAGAAGTGGCTACTGGAATTAATTCTGAAGGCAGAGATCGCATTCTGTGTTCCAGAGGTGAGAGACGAAGAGACATTTATTCTACAAGTCACAGTAGAAGACAGCATTGCATTTAGATACATGGTGAACTCTTTTCTCTCTTCAGAAATACCTACCATCAAGTTACAAGAAAAAAAATCATCAAAGCCATCACCAGTGATGTGTAGCATATTTTACATAAGTGTATCCTTGTTTACTAAAATGGTCTCTATTCTTATAAAAACAGTCATGCCATTTGGGATTCTTTTTTTAAATTTTTTAAATTTATTTTTTATTGGATATTTTATTTACATTTCAGATACCATCCCCTTCCCCCATTTCCCCTCCCTAGAAAACCCCTATCCCATGCCCCCTTTTCCTTTTTGCTTTTATACAATTTTTTAAATGTTAACCAAAGGCTTTATAAGTTTGGTAATGCTCAATATCAGTCAGAAGGGTAACCTAGTACCCAACCTAGATATATCAACTATCTTTGAGTGGCGGAGACATGTGAACATCTGCCTCCATATCTGGCCTCCCTCTCTCTTTCTCTCTCATCACCTAGCTCTTCCTCTCCTTCTCCTCCTCCTCCTCCTCCTCCTCTCCACACTCCTCCCACCTTAGCTCCTCCTACATATCACCTTTCCTGTTAAAATAAAACTTTTCTCTCAAAATACAGTTAGAGCATAACTATACCAATTTATGTCAGTAAGGTGCAAGATAGACCTAATACCCAGTTCATCTTTTTGTTGACTAAGCAGAACCTCTGTCATCTCTCCTAAATAAAAGACTTAGTTCTGAGCCTGGATTTTTTTTGCTTGGCTTTAGAATGAATGTCAGCTGAAAAGCATCCTCTCAAATTTTTTCTCTCAAAGTAAATAGACAGGATTGGCTATGAGACTATAAGTCTTTAACCTCGTCAGAATTCCAGAATGACTGAGTTAACTGAAATTATGGGAAGCACAAAGCATAGCTTCTAAAACTTAGCCAATTTATAGAGACCGCTGAATACCTGACAGTCCCTATACTATAGGACGTTGGAGCATCTGATCTTCAGCCTTCTGGCCCAGGATCATCTGACAGACCTAGTGATGCAGAATTATTAAGGACTGATCACTCTGTCTAGGCAGATACAATCAGTCGACTATTCTGCAAGTGTGTCCTTTTCTTGACAGTAATTTGTCTGTAGATGGAAAGAGGCAATTCTTGCCTAGTGGCTGTCTCACCACAATTGGAATAACTCCAAAGATGCTCAATTTCTTCTTAGAATCCAAGACAGGAAGCTGTCAGGAGCAGACAGGTCTCTAATCAAAATAAACATTAATACAGAAATGTTTGTAATGTCAATTCTGTGGATTTCTGATGTTTTGAAAACCAACAATCCATATAAGACAATCTAGACTGTCGTCTGTTAACTCCTCTCAGCTATTTCTAAAGAAAATATAGAAAATACTCTAACAATAAACGCAAAGCCATAAATTTGCTATAGGCCTTAACTCACAGTCTAACCATCTCAAATAAGTTAAAAAAAAGTTAAAGAAGGACTGCGTCTAGGCCTTGTATTCCTAAATGTGTTTACAGTCACAATGCCTATGATAGTAACAATATTCATCTCACTTTTATATTAATAAGAAGCTCGTACTAATGAAAACCTTAAATTTGAAATCAAAGTAAATTTTGTACCATTAAGAAATTATAACTTCATCTTAATAACAGTTATACATATTTCTACCAGTAGATTATGGCTATGCAATAAATCCTAGCTAATCCTCCCTGTTCCAACAAAACCACTACTTTTCCCTAGAAAGACAGCCCAATATTAACCACCTCAGTCCCCAAGCCCAGGGAATAGGGGCGCCAGCTCTTCATTAACTTATTCAAACTGATTATGGGTGTTGAGATATTAGAAGAGGGGTGGGGGGAAGAGTAAATTGATAAGCCTCTGACATTGTGTCTTCACTGCATCCAGCTGGAATTCCGGGACATCAGAAGTTCGAGCAGGTCTGCTCAGTTTGCCTGATGAGTAGATATAGCAAGGCTATGTATTCTGCAATGTACAATTCTCAAAACAAATTTTAGTATCAAGTTAAATGTTTGTTTGAATTCTGGAATCTCGTCTTCTGGCAGCCTGCCTCTGTCATATGTAATCCATATAATTCTGGGAGTTTCTATGAGGGTGTGCTCCCACCATCCTCCCAATTTCGCCTTTCTGCTCTCAAATTTCCCAATATTAGGGAATCCAAACTTTCAGGCACCAAGGCCCTCCACTTCCACTGATGCCTAACCCCTTACCCCATCCCCCCTTCTCCAATTACTATGAGGGTGTGCTCCCAACATCCTCTCATTCCCATCTCCCTGCTCTTGCAATTCCCCAACACAAGGGAATCTAAACTTTCAGGTACCAAAACTGTCCACTTCCACTGATGCCTGGCAAGGCCACCCTCAACCACCTATACAGGTGGAGCCATGAGTCCCTCCCTTTGTGTTCTTGGGCTGGAGGTTTTAGAATGGTTACTCCAACTTGTTTCTTAGGACTATTTGCGTGAATAATTGTTTTCCAGTCTTTTACTTTAAGGTAGAGTCTGCCTTTGCACTGAGGTGGGTTTCCTGTATGCAGCAAAATCCTGGGTCCTGTTTATGTATCCAGTCCATTAGCCTATGTTTTTTAATTGGGGAATTGAGTCCATTGATGTTGAGAGATATTAAGGAACAGTGATTGTTGCTTCCTGTTATTTTTGTTATTAGAGGCGAAGTTGTCTTTGTGTGGCTATCTTCTTTTGGATTTGTTGGAAGAGGGTTACTTTCTTGCTCTTTCTAGGGTATAATTTCCCTCCTTGTATTGGAGCTTTCCTGCTTTTATTCTTTGTAATGCTGGGTTTGTGGAAAGATATTGTGTAAATTTGGTTTTGTCATGAAATATCTTGGTTTCTCCATCTATGGTAATTGAGAGTTTTGCTGAGTATAGTAGCCTGGGCTGGCATTTGTGTTCTCTTAGGGTCTGTATGACATCTATCCAGCATATTCTAGCTTTTATAGTATCTGGTGAGAAGTCTGGTGTAATTCTGATAGGTCTGCCTTTATAAACACTTGGCCGTTTTCCCTTACTGCATCTTTCTTTGTTTTGTGCACTTGGTGTTTTGATCATTATGTGACAGGAGGTACTTCTTTTCTGGCCTAGTCTATTTGGCATTCTATAGGCTTCTTGTATGTTTATGGGCATCTCATTCTTTAGATTAGGAAAGTTTTCTTCTATAATTTTGTTGAAGATATTTATTGGCCGTTTAAGTTGGGAGTCTTCACTCTCATCTATACCTATTATCCTTAGGTTTGGTCTCCTCATTGTGTCCTGGATTTTCTGGATATTTTGTGTTAGAACTTTTTGCATTTTGCTTTTTTTTTGACAGTTGTGTCAATATTTCCTATGGTATTTTCCACACCTGAGATTCTCTCTTCTATCTCTTGTATTCTATTGGTATTCTGTCTATGACTCCTGATTTCTTTTCTAGGTTTTCTATCTCCAGGGTAGTCTCCCTTTGTGGTTTCTTGATTGTTTCTACTTCCATTTTTATGTCCTGGGTAGTTTTGTTCAATTCCTTCATCTATTTGGTTGTGTTCTTTTCTAATTCTTTAAGGAATTTTTGTGTTTTCATTTTAAGGGCTTCTACCTGTTTACTTGTGTTCTCCTCATATTCTTTGAGAGTGTTATTTATGTCCTTCTTAAAGTCCTCTATTATCATCATTAGAAGGGCTTTTAAATCTGAATCTTGCTTTCCTAGTAATACGGGGAATTCAGGACTTTCTTGTGTGGGAGAACTAGGTTCTAATGATGCCAAGTACCCTGGGTTGCTGATGCTTATGTTCTTGCACTTGCCTTTTGCCATCTGTATCTTCTTCGTGCTACCTGCCCTGTCTTTGACTGGAGCCTGTCTTTCCTATTATTTTGGTTGTATCAGAACTGTGGGGTAGGTGTAACTACTGGGGTAAGAGCTGGGGCCCAAAATCTGCTCAGTGCTCAGGCACAGACAGGATACTACCCAGGTTAGAGCTCTGGGAGCCCGGCTTCCTCTGGGTTCTTAGAGATTGGGGGCAGAGCTGCCACCCAAGATCTGCTCAGTGCTCTGACCCAGACCAGAAGAAACCAGTGCTCCAGACCGTGAATTACTTCCCGGGTCCTTGTGGGTCTCAGTTACTCCCTGTTTTGGGCGGACATTGCTGTCTGCTTACCTAAGATACTGCCTGGGTTAGAGTTCCTGGGAGCCCTGCTTCCTCTGGGTTCTGTGTGATTGGGAACAGAGCTGCCACCCAAAATCTGCTCAGTTCCTGGGCCTAGACCAGAAGGAATTGCCATTTGGAATTCTTAAGAAAAAAGTGTAACATTATATTCTAATACAAACTATAGAAGATTCTAGAGGAAAAATAAATACAGTGGCATAATAAAGAAATTTTCTTTTCATTTTTGACATTTTGTTCCCAGAGAAACTATAATATAGAATCTAAAAAGTGAACAAAACATTAGATTAAATAACACAAGACATTGAAGGATATTCTTTTGAGTTTCAAGTTATCTGCCTCAGCATTCATATTATAGGAGAATTTAGTAGGAATAGGCACAGGCACACGGGCAGAAGCACAGCCACAGGCACAGGCACAGGCACAGGCACAGGCACAGGCACA
>JADRCG010010557.1:108359-122643 GCA_019844195.1 Rhabdomys dilectus | reverse complement strand
AGGCACAGGCACAGGCACAGGCACAGGCACAGGCACAGGCACAGGCATAGAGGCATAGGCTAGGCATAGGCAAAGACATAAGAAAGACATGGAAAATCATGAATTAAGGACACAGAGCTAGGAAATGAAAGTACAACCATGCTATGGGAAGGGTTCAAGAGATTGCAGATTGCTGCTCATGGAGGACAAGAGAACACAAATAAAAAAGATAACAGAGTCCAGATCTTACACAGGCTTCCACAGTGCCTGATTAAGATAAAAAAGAAATTCACCTTGTGACATTAATGTGGGATTAATAATCTTACAAAAACAGATCAATGAATGTGATATAAAATCAGTAGCATTTGGAAACAATCCTCATCCCCAGAGTTCTTGATGTTCCTGTACCAAGTATGTGAAGTAATAAGAGTTGGCATGCTATAAAGGCCAAATATCTCCTTTCCCCCAAGGCTCTTTCCTTTCAAATTCTAAAGATGAGAGATATAAGGTGATTTCCTTTTCACTGTAGCCCTTTAGGCACCATAAAGTCATCAACCTGACCTAAGCTTACAGAGCACTGATAAGTAATAAAGTCATTTTTCTCCCAGGCCAGATGTGAACAAGCTACTGAAAGATGGCAGCACATGAATGCATATCAATCTGCTGACTTATTTGAAAACAAGTGTGTGAGTGTGTGGCATGCACACAAATGAGGTATAAGTCAGAGAAACATATATTCTTATACGTACCAGAGGATAAAAATGTGTCTTTAGAATTCAAGAGAAATGACCACTGAAGACATTTATAGGTATGAACAATGTCATCTTTTTCTATCGGACAAAAGTAGGGCCAATTGAAGACACAGAATCATTTTAGACTCATGGAAATGCTTTTGTATCAAGGCTTAGATAAGGATTCAAACTGGACACAATGGAATAACTGTAGTTACTGCCATTACTTGGGAGGCTAAGGCAGGTGCATTTCAAGTTTGAGACCAGCCTGGGCATAAAGTCAGCAGGGGTGACACAGTAAGACTACATATCATAAAGACATAAATAATAAAAATGCAAATAAATATTTAAGGAGAAATTTACAAAAGCCAGGCATCAGAGATTGATCAGGAAGACAGCAATGCTCTGTAATTGAATTAATTATTTTTAATGAGAAGAAAGAAAATAAAGAAGAATTTGTTCTGGGGAAACCTTAGATGTTTTACACAAAGAAGGGCATTGCTGATAATGTTGGTGAACTGACAAAACCTACTGTTTGCCTTTGGCCTCTGGTTTAAATGTTCAAATCTGCTCTACTGCTAAGATATGAGACAGAGACTCAAGACACAAATTAAGATATTCAGGAAAGTTTGTTTATTTGTAGAGATTGGGATTAATCCCAGAATCCTCCAACCTGTGAGAGGCTGCTTTAAAAGTGAGCTACATCTCCAGGCCAGAATAGTTCATATACTAAGGAAATCACAGAAGGACCACCCAGGTGTCAGCTTCCAATAAGTCTTATCACCAGGAATCTATGAAAAGAGTAAAAAAGGTAAAAGGAGAAATTAGGCACAATAAGGACGTGTCTATGCTGGAGATAAATGGAAAATATCATCTTACCCACCCAAGTTCACTCACCTAGCACCTTCCATTGTGGTAATACCTAATTCTTCCCCCAGATTTCCTAAAAGAAGGCATAATAAGCATTTGATTAAGAAATTTTCCTTGGGAAAGTTAAGATACAGACTATAAGGTTATCTAGTTAGGACAAGGGCTAGGGCATTTGACACTGAAGACACCTACAACCTCTTTAAAAGAATCTCTCTGCTTGGGCCTGAGTTTGTGACATGTGTGGTTGGAAGAGCCATCAGCAATTCAACCAGCACTCTCAGCCTTTGGTAAAAATGAAAACTACTGTGACAACTCAGGGTTTATGCTGTCTCTCCTTTACCTCTTGCACAAAATGATAAAGGATTGTTAGAGTAAAGGTAGCAGTCTGACAGCACAAGAAATGGTTTGCTTGCTGTGAAACATACTGCCTCACATAGACAAAAGCTAACATCATGGTGGCTTTGCAATCTGGGTGTTTAATGACTGATTTCCTCTCATGGAAATCCAAAGATCTGAGTAATCAGTCATGGACAGTGAACCAAAGTTTTCTGTTGTGCTTGTAGAGTTCAAGGTTTTAGACATTGAGTCAGCAGAAAATATCTAACAGAAGATAAAGGTAAATTTTATTCTAAAATCAAAGTGATGGGGATTGAAGGAGCTCTAGAATTTCTGTAGGCAAATCCATTCATTATGGGAGTATTGGGAATACGACGAAGCACACAAGGGCCACCATTCAGTCTAATGTGTCTACCTTTTATGCCAGTAGAACCTTCTGTTACAACGACTCATGTAAGGAAGTACTGATTTCTGTCTCCCCAAGTGGGAGAGAAAGACTGGTCTCATGGCTGGTCAACTTGGTTGGGGCAACATGGTCAGAAATAATAACCAACAAGCTTACGGTTTTTTCTTTCCCTCCAGAGAATACTCACAAGCTCTCAAGACACAAGATGCAAGGATTATTATAGGTTACAAAGTTGGTGCCACAGATGGGTTGTTTTAGATCAGGGCAAGGGTCCACTGTTTTATTGAACCAATTCAAATTTACTTTCTTATAAGGACATTTGATCTGAAATTGAGTAGAAACAAACAAAGAGATAATTAGAACTGCACTCAAACAACAGGCTTCTTATGGATTGTATTAGGGGAATCCAGTCAAGTCAGAATCACATTCCAGTATCACAGTATCTCCCAGTATATCTAAATATAAAGTAATGGTACTAGATTCAGTCTATACTCTGTCTAATAAGTATCATTTCCCATGGCCAGGAACTCTTACAGGCCTGTTAAGCTATAGTGAGAGAAAAGAAAACATTTAAAATTCATGAATGAAGAAAAGCTAAAGTCACAAACACTTGAAAAGTGAAAGACTACTCTGTAGCAAATCTATACAAATGCAAAAGAAATAACCTTTTATTCATACTTACCCTTTATTTCACTAATCACATATGTGTTGGCCCCACAATATACACAAAGCTGAGCAGGATAATCAGAAAGAAAAAAAATCACCCTTCTTTTTTACTCATACAGGAGCTGCAAACACAATTTGAATTTCTGCACAGAATTTCCTCATTCCTCTACATTTTTTTCTGCTCCCAGAATCCAAGAGATTCCTGCTTTCCATAGTTTCAATCCAGTAGAATGTGAAATGACCATTCTTTTTACAAAAGAATAACTACCTGAAGGCGACTTTGTGAATGTTCAAGTCCATGGTCCTCTAAGAATGAAAAGAATGCCTCATACCTGGCCAATGGAGACTCATTATGCAGAAAGAGTTTCTAAACACCACTGGGTATTCCTGTGTGTGTGTGTGTGTGTGTGTGTGTGTGTGTGTGTGTGTTCCCAGCTTAGATCACTTTATTTTAATCTCTAAACAACAGTAGTCCTGTAATTCTCCTGTGTTCATATACATTTTGGCAGAAGCAGATTGAGTCAGCGAGTTCTGACAAGAAAACTGAAAGAAGACAGGCAATTGTTAGAGGAGCACAGAGATTCTAAGAAGTTAGACAGGGGACAGGAGTAGGCAAAATGAAAGTGCATTTTATGCCAATATGAAATTCTCAAAGAACAGATAAATGAATAAATTTTTTAAAAATTAAAATATTAGATTCAGAGCCTGGAGAGATAAGTCAGTGGTTAAGAGCTCTTGTTGCTCTTGCAGAGGTCCACGATTCCATTCCTAGCAGCCTCATGAAAGCTTATCACAACTGGTAACTTCTGTTCCTGAAAGTTCAGTGCCCTCTTCTGTCTCCTGTGATCACCATGCACATATGTAGTATACTTACATAGGAGCAAGCAAAACACTTGTACAATTAAAAGAAGTCTTTTAAAAATTGGATTTGAATTGAGTCCTAGAAAATCTAGTAAGCAATTACCTTAATAAGTCCATGTGTAGGCCACCAAACTCGAGCACCTGGAGCTAGAGAGTGCATAAATATATTGCAAAATTTAATCCCTGATAAACCATAACCTAACCTTCTGAGAGAACAAGAAAGCTCAAATTCCTTATAAAGTAACCTCGATGTAATTAAAAGCATTATTTCATTTATATATGTATTCATCCCTTCGTAAAATGCAGGCTGACATTCCTGTTTCTGTAAACAATCACCATAGGGAATGAGTGTACCACCAGTGGGAATGCTGTGAGCCCAGAGTATCAAGTGCTTTAGGAGGAAAGCAACACCTTGTTAAGTGGACATTCAGCAACTTTCAGAAGATGTGTGAAAAACTGAGAACTCTGTTCTGCTTGGGATTCCCAGTATGACAGAGATCCTGAGCCACTGGAGATCACTGTGGGGCATTTCCAAATATTTTTTGAGAGGTGCTCTGGATGAAGAAATACTGCTGTTCACTTTCAGTCACTACCTCCCAAACTGCTTTCTCACCCCTTTGCATTAGGTCTCACAACCTGCACATAACATATAGCAAAATCAAAACTTTATGTCTCCAGATCAGACTGCACTGTCTCTCTAAGCATGTGTATGGTAAAGCATGAATGTAGTTGTCTGTACCTATATTCATAGACAATTTTCACTAAAATCATCTTTATTCAAAATATTTCTGTACATTACAATGTTAATTAGCATCCACAGAACTTTGCATTCTTAAAGGAAAAGCAAGTTACTCACCAGCCAGGAGCATCACGTGGAACATGATGGAGAACAAAAATGACCACAGAACCTGGAAATATTTGACCATATTTTCTTCTGGTGTAACCGTGGAATGATGTGCTGAGATGCTGTCTCAAGATATCACCTTTTGATACAATTACCCAGGGCGACATAATCAGAATGTTAAACCAACTTTCAAAAGAATAGCCCACTGTAAATTCCACTTTAGAGCTTATTCCACTCCAATTCAAGAATAAAGACCTAGGAAAAGTTAGACCTTTACTAATCACCTAAAACATTAAAATTAATGAGCTCAGTGACAAAATGAGTATGAATACTCAGGAAATAGACGGGGATTATAAGTTTCTATTCTGTGCGCACAATTGTACTATTTTAGTATGGAGATGTTTTACATCTCTTGAAATGGATATACTCCATACCCCAAATTCTATTTACATTTATTTTTTTTAAAGGTGCAAAACCAGTCTGGGGCACATAGAAGTTTCTAGACATTACTGAAGCAATAGGGAGAAGGAAGTCTATATTTTCCTTTGACATAGAGATGGGATCTTTAAATCAAGGAAAAAGATAGTGACACTACAGGCAAATTTAGCTGTGCTAAGAATCTTCTGACTGAATAGTAAACTCTTTGGGGGTATTCTGGGATACTGAGTAACAAAAGAAATTACCATATCACCATCTCAGGAAATCCTGAATCCAAACCAAGACACTAAACTGTCTCTGGAGAATAACACTCTCCATAACAATTGGAAAATTCTGGCAGAATATCCGAGGCTCCTGTTTTGCCTCCTCTTGAGACAACCTTGGACATTACGGTCCTGCTAAGCATATCACTATCTTATCCTATAATCTCCCTCTAGATTCTTCAGGGATGGAGCAGCAACAATGAAAGCTATAAGTCTAAACATATCAACTGAGTTCCTTTCATGCTGCATGCCACAGTTAACCCACCTTAGAAGGAGGAGATGAAGTTAATGGGTTCCTTTTAGCTGTTACTTCTTCTTTATAGCTCAAGTATTGGGACTTCTCAAGAGGACAGTAGCTGCGTAGGAGAAGGCACTGAGGCATTGTGTGCTGGGATGAGCAGGTCCTGGTAGGTCCATCATGATTTTAGTTAGGTCAAGGTCAGACCTCAGCAGGGGATATTTGAAAGGCCTTGTGGAGGGCAAGAACTGGTCACTGGAGAGGGCAGCCAGGGAAGCATGTGAGTTACATGCTGCAGTTGGAAGGAGCACAGCCAAAACTTTACAATTTAATATCTTAACATGCTTATTTATAAGTGTACTGGAGAGTGTCCCCTAAGAGTGAAGACTTCTCAGACAAAATGAAAAAAAAAAAAAACACACACACACAAAGAAACACCTAAGGTACAGGAGGCTGGAGCAGTGATTTGCAGTGGTATGTGAGATCCAGAGATGTCATCTGCAGTGAGTGCATCCTTGTCCCTTAGGCAACCTGAGCCTTTGCATTGTCAATGGGGAAAATGTTAGCATGGTGGAACTCCCTCTGTTGCATGAGTTTTCTGTTTTTTTTTTTTTGGGGGGGGGTGTGGAATTCTTATAAAAGTTCTCTGGTTTTCATCTATGAAGAAAATACATAAGATAGACTTAAAAAAAATACAAACCAAATGACACAGTGTTAGGCACGTCAGAAAGAAGCGTTAAAAATGTTGACTTACAAATTCCACTTTTAAACTAATACAAATAAAGACACATAATACACCGTTTATTCCAATATTCAATCATGTTTTTAGGTATAGATTGTTTTTGATGTGTTTTCAACGAAAAATAAACTGCCACATTTTCTTAGTTTCAAATAGTCATTTAAAGCTTATATTTATGTCCCTTAAAGCACAGCCCATCACATATGTGAATGTTAATTTATTAATACTTAATTGTTCACTACGGTGATTCTGATTTTCAATTGTTATTAAAATTCCGTAATAACAAGTTTTTTTTTCCTCCATTAACTTATCTCTTACTCCAATTTAATATCTTAACATGCTTATTTATAAGTGTACTGGAGAGTCTGTAATGAATCTGGGCAGTCTAAGACATGAAGGAGAATTCCATATGCAGAAGCTATATTAAGGAAATAAACACAGAAAAGAAGAGGGTAGACTGTTGGTAAGAAAGGGGACTGGCAGTACGGTGACAAGGGAGGGCAATGGAATCATGTGTGTGCTCCAAATGCTACATGCCTAAGTGAAACTAGTAATGAAACTTATTCTTCTCTACAACCAGTGTATGCTAATGATGTTTTCATCTAGTTTGCATGTCATAGCTACAATGCAGGCTACTTTGACAATAATGTAGTAGTCTTAGATGAACGATATATTACCCAATTCAGAAAGAAGAGGCATTCTACTGTTTAGGAAGGTTTACAGATGTAGAAACATATCTGGTAACAGTATTTTGTCAACATGGAAAAATCATTTATTCCCTCTGCAATTATAGAAATTTCCCTGTGCATTTATTTTGATGGCTTTTAACCATAACTATTAATGCAGATGTCATAGAAATACAGTGAAAGATTCACTCATTGTTAAAAATAACGGTGACTGTGAAATTACTTTCCACTTGAAAGTAAATAACTCACACTTTCTACTTTGATTTGCTGCAAAATTCATTAACAGGTCGTCACTGCTCTGGTGAGTTACAGAGGCCCTGTGTAGAGTCTAGGATTCTAATTGGTTAAAATCAGTAAGTAACACTGGAAACACAAGGTGAAAACAAATGGTCAATCTTTTTCTTTAATGTAGTTACTGTCACAGCCAGGCAAAGTCACTTATATTATACAAACTCAAGAAGGTAACTGCAAATACTCAGGTTTTCTGAATCTTGAGATATTGGGGTATTAATGATGATCACTTTATTTCTCACATAATCATTGAAAAATGAAACAGTAAAACTGACAGATATGATGTCTCAACTATGTAAAATTAAGTACCAAGTTTGTAAGATAAAGATGGTTTCATATTGCAATTAGTAGTCTGTAAACATTATTTAATCCTGAAGATCTTAGGAAAAAATAAATCCTGGGTGACTTAACACTCGCCACTCAGGGAGGACACGTAGTGGTCGCTGTTCCCTCCCAGGCCCCGGCCTCCTGCATCCTCTCTCCGGCCTCTCTTGGGCTTTCTCCTCCTCCTCCTCCTCCTCCTCCTCCTCCTCCTCCTCCTCCTCCTCCTTGTTCTTCTTCTTCTTCTTCCTTTATTGGATATTTTATTTACATTTCAGATGTCAACCCCTTTCCCCATTTCCCCTCCCTAGAAAACCCCTATCCCATGCCCCCTTTTCCTTTTTGCTTTTATACAATTTTTTAAAATGTTAGTCAAAGGCTTTATAAGTTTGGGAATGCTCAGTCAGAAGTGTAACCCAATACTCAACCTAGATATATCAACTACTTTTGACTGGTGGAGACACGTCAACATCTGCCTCCATGTCCCCTCCCCTCTTTCTCTCTTTTTCTCTCTCTCATCACCTAGTTCTCCTGTCCTTCTCCTCCTCTCCTTACTCCTTCTCTTCCTCTCCATACTCCTTCCACATTAGCTCCTCCTACATATCACCCTTTCTGTTAAAATAAAACTTTTCTCTTAACATACAATTAGTGCATAATTATGTTGGGCTTTCTTCTTAAGTTCTGAGGCTGGAGGAGTTGTGGCCGCCCTGCTGGGCTGTCTGTGAGGATGGTGGGAGTGAAGCCGGTCGGGTGCAATCCAGATTTCCAGCCGGAGCTGAATGGAGCGGGCTCCAGACTTGCTGTGGTCAAGTTCACCATGAGAGGATGTGGACCATGTTTGCGGATTGCCCCAGCATTCAGCTCTATGAGTAATAAGTACACACAGGCGGTCTTCTTGGAAGTAGACGTGCATCAGTGCCAGGGAACAGCTGCCACCAACAATATATCAGCAACACGTACATTTTTGTTTTTTCGAAACAAAGTGAGAATCGATCAGTATCATGGAGCAGACGCTGTGGGACTAGAAGAGAAAATCAAGCAGCATTTAGAAAATGATCCTGGAAGCAATGAGGACGCAGACATTCCAAAAAGCTATATGGATTTAATGCCTTTTATTAACAAAGCTGGCTGTGAATGTCTTAATGAAAGTGATGAGCACGGCTTTGACAGCTGTTTGCAAAAAGACACGTCCTCCTTGGAATCTGACTGTGATGAGCAGCTACTTATTACTGTGGCATTCAATCAACCTGTTAAGCTTTATTCCATGAAGTTTCAAGGACCAGATAATGGTCAGGGTCCTAAATATGTAAAGATTTTTATCAACCTACCCAGATGTATGGATTTTGAGGAGGCAGAAAGGAGGGAGCCAACTCAAGCTCTGGAACTGACAGAAGATGACATTAAAGAAGATGGTATTGTTCCTCTTCGTTATGTTAAATTTCAGAATGTTAACAGTGTAACTTTATTTGTTCAGTGTAATCAAGGAGAAGAAGAAACAACGAGAATTTCATTTTACTTTCATTGGTACTCCAGTCCAGGCAACAAATATGAATGACTTCAAACGAGTAGTTGGCAAAAAAGGGGAAAGCTATTAGGGTACAAAAGACACTGGAAGACTTACTGCAGTCAGATTTGCAGCTCCTGGATAATTGCTTGATTCCCTTCGGAAAATGTTAATCTTTTATTTGTTGCCAGTACCAATAAATCATTGCTTTTGTTCTAATGGGAAAAAAATTCTTGGTCCCACAAAAAAAGAACACAGAGTGTGGTGGTTGGTGGGGGGGGCGAATTGATCTCAAATTTAAGATTTTCATTGGCACGAGCTTCTTATTGATATAAAAAAGAGAGGAATATTGGTACTCTCATGGGCATTGTGCCTGTATAACACATTTAGGAATACAAGGCTTAGACCCAGTCCTTCTTTAACTTTTTTTTAACAGATTTGAGAAGGTTAGCCTGTGAGTTAAGGAACTATAGCAAATACATGACTTTGAGTTTATTGTTAGGGTGTTTTCTATATTTTATTTAGAAATAGCTGAGAGGAGTTAGCAGACAACAGTCCAGGTTACCTTACATGGATAGTTGGATTTCAAAACGTCAGAAATCCATAGAATTGAAGTCACAAATATTTCTATATTAATCTTCATTTTGATTAGAGACCTGCCTGCTCCTGACAGCTCCCTGTCTTGGATTCTAAGAAGAAATTGAGCATCCTTGGAGTTACTCCAGTTGTGGTGAGACAGCCACTAGGCAAGAATTGCCTCTTTCCATCTACAGACAAATTACTGTCCAGAAAAGGACACACTTGCAGAATAGTCGACTGATTATATCTGCCTAGACAGAGTAATCAGCCCTTAATAATTCTGCAGCACTAAAGTCTGTCAGATGAGTTTGGGCCAGAAGACTGAAGATTTGATGCTCCAATGTTCGGTAGTATAGGGGCTGTCCAGGTGTTCAGCGGTCTCTATAAATTGGCTAAGTTTTAGAAGCTATGCTTAGTGCTTCCCATAACTTCAATTAACTCAGTCATTCTGGATTTCTGACGGCGTTAAAGACCTATAGTCTCATAGCCAATCCTGGCTATTTACTTTGAGAGAAAAGATCTGAGTGGATGGTTTTCAGGTGACATTCATTATAAAGCCAAGAAAAAGCCAGGTTCAAAACTAGGTGTTCTAGTCAAGAGAGACAACAGAGGTTCCAGCTAGTCAACAAAAGGATGGACTGGGTATTAAGACTATCTTGTACCTCACTGGTACAAATAGGAATAACTATGCTCTAATTGTATTCTGAGAGAAAAGCTTTATTTTAACAGGAAGGGGAATATGTAGGAGGAGCTAAGGGGGAAGGAGCACCGAGAGGAAGAGATGGAGTAAGGAGAGGAGAAGATGAAGTAGAGGAGAAGCTAGGTGATGAGAGAGAGAAAGAGAGAGAAAGAGAAAGAGAGAGGGAGCATGAAGGCAGAAGTGTCTCCACAAGTTAAAGATAGTTTATTTATCTAGGTTGGGTATTGGGTTACACTTCTGATTGAGCATTACCATACTTACAAAGCCTTTGATTAACATTTAAAATAAAATTGTATAAAAACAAAAAGGAAAAGGGGGCACGTGATAGGGGTTTTCTAGGGAGGGGAAATGGGGAAAGGGGTTGTTATCTGAAATGTAAATAAAATATTCAATAAAAAATTGCATAAAAACAAAAAGGGAAAGGGGGCATGGGATGGGGGCTTTCTAGGGAGGGGAAATGGGGAAAGGAGATGGCATCGGAAATGTAAATAAAAATATATATAAAAAAAGAATAAAAAAATAAATCCTGTATAGGAGAAAAAAATCAAAATAATTTTAGCATTTTTAGACCCTTACAAATCCCAGGAAAACTAATATTTAGAGAACAGGCTAGATATTTATTAATAACTGGACATATCTCAGAGCACTCAAATTTATGGTTCTTGTTATATGTTGCAATAATGGACTAACTTTAAAATGACAATATAAAAATTTCTGGAGGTATCATCATTGCTGATTTCAAGCAATAATAAAAACTGCATTGTACTGGCATAAAAACAGAAAAGTTGATCAATGGAATCTAACTGAAGACCCAAAAGTAAATTCCCACACTTATGGATACCTCTTGATTTTTGACAAAAAAAGTCAAAACTATACAATGGAAAAAAAGAAAATATCTTCAACAAATGATGCTAGTCTAACTTAATGCCTTCATACAGAAGAATGCAAATAGATCCATTTCTATCACCCAGCACAAAACTCAAGTCCAAGTGGGTTGAATACCTCAATATAAATCTAGGTATACTGACTGTGATGGAAGAAAAAGTGGGAATAACATTGAATTCATTTGAACAGGAGACAACTTCCTGAACAGAATACCAACAGTTCAAGCACTAAGATCAATAATTAATAAATGGGACCACATGAAACTGAAAATCCTCTGTAAGGCAAAGACACTATCAAAAGAACAATATAGCAGCCTACAGAATGGGAAAATACCTTCACCAACTCCACATTGGACAGAGGGCTGATATACAAAATATATAAATAACACAAGAAACTGAATAACCAAAGCATAAGATCATCAACAAATTAAATATCCCAATTAAAAATGGGCACGGATCTCAGCAGAGGAATTGCTAGTGACAAAGAAATACTTCACTGTTCCATATACTTTAGTCATCATGGAAATGTAAATCAAAATGACAGAGACACCTTTCAGAATGGCTAAGATCAAGAATTCAAATGACAGCTCCTGCTGGCAAGGATGTGGAGCAAGGGGAACACTCTTCCATTGATGATAGAAGTGCAAATTAGTGTAACCATTTTGGAAATCAATTCTATAGTTTCTCAAAAAATTGAGAATAGATTTACCTTAAGATCCAGCTATACCACTCCTGGGTATATACCAAAAGGATGCTCCACCACAATGATACTTGCTCAGCTATGTTTATAGGGGTTTTATTTGTAATAGTCAGAAACTGGAAACAATCTAGATGTGCCTCAAGTAAAGAATAGAAGAAGAATATGTGGTACATTTACAGAATGGATTATTACTCAAGAGTTAAAAACAAGTACATCATATATTTGTAGGCATATGGCTAGAACTAGAAAAGATCATCCTGAGTGAGGTAACCCAGAAAGACAAACATTGTATGTATTCATTTATAAGTGGATATTACTCATAAAGTACAGGATAGTTATGCTAGATTCTACAGACCAAAAGAAACTAAGGAATAAAGATTGCCCACATGTAGATGTGCAAATATCACTAAGAAGCTTAAATACATTAGACATTGGAGATGGTGAATGGATGGAGGGGACTAAGTGGGGAAGGGCGTGCGGTTAAAAAACAGGAGGGATGAAGTGCAGGTAGAATGGAGGGAGACAATATTGGGAGAGACAATTGGAAGTGGGGTAGGTGCATCTCTGGGATATTTAGAAATGTAATGCAATGGACACTGTTAGGAATCTATGAGGGTAATTCTAGTGCTAAGACTCTTAGCAATGGGGATAGGTAGTCTGAACTGGCCATCTCCTGTAAGCAGGCAAGACTTCCATTGGAGGAATGGTGACATTAATCCAGCCAAAAAACATTAGGTCCATGATGTGTCCTGCCTACAAGGATGTGCAGGTGTAAATGATGGAGCAGAATTTGAAGGATTGGCCAACCATTGATTGGCTCAGCTTGAGACACATGACTTGAGAGGGAGTCGAGCCCTGAAACTATTATGACATTCTTTTGTATTTGCAGATAGGAGCCTAGCTTAACTGTCCTCAAAAAGGCTTTACCTAAAAACTTATGGAAACAGAAGCATAGCCAGACATTAAGCAGAGCTTGAGAGATCTTATAGAAGTTAGGGAGGAAGGACTGAAGGATTCACTTCTGGGTGGATCTATACCAGGGTTTTAGTATGCCTTACATTCCAAATTCAGCTCACTTTCTACAGCTGTAAATGTTGGTTGTCTTGTTTTTTTTCTTTTGTTGTTTTATATAATTTTCATATATAAGGAGACATCTTGTAGGTTAAGATTTAAATTTAAAGGCTAAACTCATCTGTGTCTTTTATATTGCTTACAGGCCAAATGTAGTTTCATACAATATTCTTAATGAATTTGAATATGAAACAAAGTTTTATGATGAATATAATGTGTTAGCTAAATCAAGGAATTTTATGCATATTGTATTTAATATGAAATATAAAGGTTTTCTTGATTAGACATCAACAAAATATTAAAAATGACATGACAAACATATTTCTAAAAGGCTCATGAAAGAGAGTTCCCAGATTTCCTACATATGAGCAAGAAAGAGACATATCAGATAATCTCTGAATCAATCCTGCTCATAGCAGTATTACCAGGAACATAGCTCAACAATGCTGGACAAATGGTTACTGATCATTCATTCCTTGTTCTTGATGACACAGAAAAATACAAAAAGCATGAAGAATGACTAATTTTCATTCAGTTACAAAGGAAAACAACAATCATAAAATTCTATATTTGGCTTAGTGGAGATTTATTTATAAAAACAAAAAGAGCAGAGAGAAAATACAAAATTAACTTCCTAGATCCAAATAGGTCAGTCTCACTGTGAACATTTTGTCTGTAGCTGAGAGTGGCTGGAGATATGTAAGATTCTCGGTGCTTTCTGGTGTGAATCTGGTACCTACCACAACCACAGAACACCAACAACTAGAGTCTGAGAGGAGCAGAGTTCAGCAGAAATTCTGAAGCCACAAATTTTGTTTCATGTCATCCCTATCTAATACATGTATCATTCTGAGGTTTTCAGATTTTCTGTCTCTGTTATTCCATGGTATAGCTGCATTATCCACTACAGCTACCTACAGCTCCATGTGGCCAATGAACACTTGAAATATGACTAGTCCAAACTAGAGGTACTAATAGTGGAAAATACATACCAGTATCAAAGATTTATTAAGTAAAACATTTATATTACTTGACTTAGTGAGTCATGTATAGAGCTAGAGCTAGATAACATAATTAGAATTAATTTTACCTAGTTGTTTTGCTAACTACTCAAAATTTAAATTATATACATATATATATATATATATATATATATATATATATATATATATATATA
>JADRCG010010557.1:86540-108349 GCA_019844195.1 Rhabdomys dilectus | reverse complement strand
ATATATATATATATATATATATATATATATATATATATATATATATATATGGCTCATACAACATTTATGTTGGAGAATACCATTATAGAGGTTTACATATATTTGTAGATTTATCTCTTTAGACTTTCTCACACTGTAGGTAGAAAGCAATGGCATAATCTCAAAAATTAAAAAATAAAGCCAATTATTAAGAGTTAAATAATTAGTTATGAGAAAGTAATAGATTGTGTTAATTATAAAACATATAATTGAGGTATGGTATTTATGGAAATACAGACACTAAGTAGGGGTATGACATATTAACAGGTAGCTTCATACATGTATTGGCTGCCTGAGAGCCCATATTGCCCCACCTCTTCAATGATGGGAGCAACTTGCCTACCACTGTGTTTAGCAAGACAAGGGGCACTGTGTATTCAGCCACTATTAAAAAATATTCATATTATCTAGCAGTGATAAACAAATCCCCCAAAGGATGTTCTGCTGAGTTTCTACTTTTATTAAACAGGCAGCTGGATAGACAACATTGTGATCAGATTCCCAGAGCACAGACTGAGTGCAGATTTCCCCACATCCTCAGATCACTGAGTCTAGAAGGAAAGAGATGGAAAGACTGAGAACCAGTGAGTCCAATTCCAACAGTTCTGCATTATTTTCTATAGTAAAAAGAAGAGTTTGAAGAATTCTTTATATATACACAGGTGGTGAAGGCAGGCAGTTCAGAATCGAGGCTTAACTTTTTCTCTGTGATTTCACCAGTCATTGCATCGTTTTTTCCTGGAAATGAAAATGAGTAAGTTAGGTGCTAGAACTCATTAAAACTACAAGGACATGGTTGAACCATAAGGCAATGTATTAATCTGTGCCATGACCTAATGATATTAAATAATGTTTACATTCTACATTCTGTGATAACACATACTATGCACCGAGTATTGAGGAGGACACAAAGCAAACATGGCTTAACTTTGCTATTGATTGTGTATTCCCTCATGATAATAAACACTGCCATTAGCAGCATCTCACAGATAAGGATATGTGCTTCACAATTTAGTGGCTTTCTAAATTGTCAAGTTTGGTCGTGCCTCTGGTGCAATCGTTCATTAAAAGAAATTTATTTCTCTATAATCTACAGGTAAGTTTTACATAAAGTAGTTTTTGTCAAGTGATCTACACAGGATGAAATTACAGAGAAACATGGTCCAAGGCTATTCTATTAAATTGAGCTTTCAGAAAACTACTGGGATCTCGTTCTCAGATATGTATTTAAGTGGGATTATTAGGAGGAAGAAGAGTATATTCTTTGGATACGATAGAAAGTAAGCCACTAAGAATTAATATGCAATAAAATGGCAAACAACCATGAATTAAAATTGGTTTAATTGATATTTATGGGTGTGTAAATGCCTAGCGTAGCTAAATTAAACGCAAGTTCACATTGGAAAAAGTTAGAAGGTTTCAGCTCTCAGCCAATTACAGTATGTCTTTCCACTGTTGATCTGAGACCAGAAATCTCCCCACATTTACTTTCCCATGTCAGGGAATAGGCTTGATTAAAGTTTGCAAATCAAGTAGATAATTACCAATTTTGTTATTTCTCAAGTCTTATGTGGCATCATAATGGAATATGATAGCTAATATTTATGGTAAATATCAATATTAAATAGTATTTATTAGATGTAAATAATTTCTTCAATACAATTGAACCAATTCATTTATTCATATTAAATAATAACTGTGAATACATTTGTTTTTTTTCTAAATTCATACTTAAGACTTTTTCTTAAATTCCTTCTTCTTTGGGTTATTTCTCCAAACATGAACAGCAACAACAATAATAATATAATGATATATGACATTAATTTTAAGGCACAGTGAAAATATTCTGAAGTCAATGTATATTGAATATTTTCAATAATTCATTGAGATATTAAGAGTTTAGGTGTGATTCACTAGAAATATTCTATATGAAAAACACCAAAAACAAGAAATCAAACTCATGTTTACCTTATTATAACACAATATTTTCATTTAGAGGTTTCTACATTATCAAGTTCTATGTCATCTAGCTTGGGAAAAGGACTTTAGATAGAATCATCAGAGAGAATTTTCAAGTAAATAATGTTTAAATATCTTGTTAGGTATTGAAATAGGAAGCTATATCCTAGCACCAAGAAAAGTTAAATTCTTTGCTATATGGAGATTTGAATATTATAAAGAAGAAGTTTCAATCTGACTGTCAATATTTGCCTTTCTTCGTCTTTGTCTCATCTTATAACTGGTTTATGTTTATTGTCACATGCTTCAATTATTATTTAATTAACCTGTAATAATATGACCAATTCTGAAATCATATGACCTACTAGTCTGGCTTCTCTGGCCAGATAAATTCTCATTTCCCAGTGCAATAGAAGCAAAACAGGACCTACAGCAACTACCACCTACACCCTAAACGTCAGTGCACTTACAGATGCAGGTGTGCCAGCAGATACTGTTTCCAAGTTGCTGTTCTCGTTACACATCCCTTGTTTGAGTATCTGCGTATTAGTCTGACGCATCCTAAAAAAGAAGAGATGTTTCAATAGTGGTAAAATACTCAGATATAATAAGAGACAAATGTAGATAATATTTGAGTACCATGCAAACTGAAATTAGTGTAAAATCACAGGATATTCATTGAACCATTTCCCTGTTAGTAAATCTACGTGTACTCTCCCTCTTTTGCTGCTAATTTATTTTGTAGTTCTAAGCCTATTTCACTACATTTCAACCATGATAGAGTCATTAGGTTCTTAATATAAAGATCTTTTATAAATTTTAATCTCCTTCATACTTTGTGTGTGTCCATGTATATATATGAGTGTGTGTCCATGTGTGTATGTTATAAACACTGGCACAGATGTAGATGTCAGAGGAAAACTTTTGGAAACCAATTTGTGGCTTTCACTGTAAGTTTTCGCAATTGAATTCAGGTAGGCAGGTGGAAACAGCCAGCTGAACCATCTCACTAGCCCATGTAACTTTATTCTTAAAACAGAAAATTAGCTCCCATGGAGAAATTTGATTACATCATATATCTATAATATCACTTCAGGGATAGACAATAGAACAAAATACAACAATACAGGGTTATTTCTAGAACATGGAATAATATTTGAGAGAATTTCAAGATACTTCAAGACCCTTCACGTAAGAAATATTATAAAGGAAGATGCCGCATCTCATCTCTGGTGACAGAGAAGGATGGTCTATCACAGAAGCAGAATTCAGTTTCGGACATTGTTTAATGTGAAGTTGTTCCGCTATAGCTTCCTATAACCCCTTAGAAAAAATTGGTCTCTCTTCCACGAGAAGCATGAGTCTTCACAAGAAGCATTAGTCTCAGCTTTCTTAGGCACAGCATGAACCTGAAGCGCATTAAGTTTCGATTATTTGAGTAATTCCATGAAGCTTTCTTGAGTAGAGGGCCACCCTGAGTTGGCATAGTTAATAAAAAGTTTGATTAAATAATGTCAATGATAAAGGCCCTCAGGTTTACAATAAAAAAGTCAATGAAGGATTTAGGGGTAGAATTCAGTATATATACTGAATTCCTGGAAAGGTTAATTCATTCCTTAAACAAATATTTAATTTCCGTTGATATATTCAGGGAACCCATGAGCTGATAAGATGTTGAATCCACACATTATGCCTCTTTTTTATATTATCAAAGGAGTTTCCAGTCTCACAAATGGGAGTGGAACCACTGCATTGGAGTAAACCCACAATTATTTAGATGCAAAAAAGCAAGAGTATGATGAGTTTTGTGATATTTGATAAATGTGAGGTCTCTATTAGGCTCACCCATGTGATAAGACAATAACAAGAATCCACATCAGGTTAGAAATACTTGATGTTAAAATGAGATGTATCACCACTGTGTACTTACAAGTAAAATGGCATGTTCATATTCATACTTATGAAACATAGCCACCATACTTCCAAGGAAAACTGGTCACAGGAAAGCTGAGAGAAGGTGACTGATGTGCATTGAGGCAATGAGAAGTTATTGCATAATCAACATTTGAGAAGTAAATTGACAACACCCAAACAATTGGTGAAAGGATGAAACACTTTTTGGACTTAAACTATGCTTTCATATGCAAGTTCTGCTCAGTAGCCAGTGAACTCAGCAGCTTAAGGAATTGTCTCTAGTTTCTTCAACAAAGAAATTGAGAAGCCAAGGATGAGATAATCACCCAAGATGTATGGACAATAACAAAGCTTAGAACATACATTATATAGGTCATTTATCCTAGTATGCTTTCTATTGAATGGTACTAGATCCATTATGAGGAAGACTTGGAGGTGATGGGAAATCAATGACTGTCTTGTAGTCATTGTAGATATTGTATGTGGTACAGAACCTGTATGTGTGATAATTCTCAATCGCTTTCTTTTCCCATGTGTCACACTCTCGTGAATCTACATGAGTCTGCATGAGCTTATAGAGATGTTCTCCAGTTATTCTGATTGCACCACCACTCTGATCTCCTACTACTCTAAATTATGAAGTAATAGAAACAATACAATTGTACCAAAAGTAATACTATTGTATAGTTTTTGTTTCAATTATGAGGATAAGTCACAAATTTTGAATTTTGGGCTGATGGTTAATAGATACCTTGAAACAGATGTAGTTAATATCAGTGTACTACTGTTGGCAACATTACAGCTGGAAACCTCTACAGTGGAAGTAGAGATGTACAATAGGGGTACTCACAGGTTTTCATGACAGAGCATACAAGGATTGGCATATGTTTGGCCGTCATCACCACAGACAGGGTTTAAATTCTTTGGGCAAAGATAACCCATCCTGGGTAATATTCTGTAGTTTTTACACATGTCAGAGTCCTGCACAGGTAAAATAGAGAGCAGAGTTTCTCAAGAACTTTTAACGGGTTGTATGGGATTGGAGAAGCTTTGGTTTTCCTAATTGCATCTGAGTTGATGATTAAGAAGAGGACTGTGATATATATTATTCAAATGTACATATTATATGACATCATATTGGGTGGACATAACTTATAAGCTTTGACTTCTTTTAACCAGAGAATATTAGTATGCAAGAAGAAATCAAGAATAAATCAGCAGAAAAGACACTTTAACATTATGAGGCTTAGTAAGTTGGGCATGGTTCTAGGAAGGATTCTAGAACAAAAATCATGCTGGAAAAATATTTACTTTTAAAAACGTAATTAAATTAATTAATTAAATTGCAATTAGCAATGAACTTTTGTATGGGCCTGCCGCTTCAAGGTACTGATTGCTATAAAAGATCAGATTCTATTCTGAAAAAATTAGGCCCTGCTGGCTCTGGTCTCTCTACCTCCCCAGGATGTACTCTGGTCTTTATCTTCTGTGATGGCGAAAGAAATATGTGAAAAGTGTGCTTCTTTATCTCAGCCACACTACCTCCTGTGCATATGGCAAAGACTTGTAAACAAGGGTTCTCATTATGCTGCTCCAGACAAATAACTACGGTGTCTTTTCTAAAATTGCTATTGAGTTACTGCCAGGCTTGCCAATCCCAGAGGACAAAGGGCAGCTGACCTGAGAAATCTAGAAAGAAGCTTCTTACCAGAGAGGAGCTGGAAAATTCTGGATCACCTTCTTTAGCAGACCTAATGTGTGATGACTTTTCTTGAAGCTCTGACCTTTCCAAAACTTCCTTTTCACTGGAAGAAGAAAGAAAAGAATAATTAAAAAGAACATTCACAACAATTAGCTTTGTATCTTCTCATGGAAAGACAGATAGTCTTGGGGAAAGATGAGGAAACATTCCTTCAGGATATGACCAGAAAGAGATGTTTTAAAAACACACGGAGTTGACTAACGCTGAGATCCCCTGATAATCCATCAAAAACCATCTTCCATGGAAACTTAAGGTGTATTGACATTGTTCCCATGAGTGCTTTAAACCACCTGTGTCTACTCATCTTGAAATGTGTTTGTCCATCAGTCCAATCATTTAGCCTATGAGATCCTTATTAATGTATTCTAAGGCCTACAACTAATGTTTAAATGGCTTTTTTTTTTTAAATCAAGGATTTGGAATGAGTATCCTAGTAAAAACACACAGCTTTATTTCCCATCTCCAGACCCAAGCACTCTTTCTGCTGCATCAAGTGGCCTTAACTTGTGGCCTTTGGTTATGTTTTAGATTTTCTTGGACTCACATACATGTATTTAATTAGCAATTCGTAAGAATGTGCGTTCCCTGCTGTCTGGCTCTGAGGATAATGGTATTACTCACAGGACATTTCTGCACATGTGGCACTTGTTCTGATAAAAGTTTCCGTCAGTACCATACACTGGTTCATCCGTTTCTGGACAGATAAGCTTTTCATTCATCATGAGATTTCGAAACTCACTGCACTCATCCTAGTAAATGAGAAAGGGAAGGTGAGCATGAGCTTTTCCTTTGTTGTTTTCCCAAACTCAGCTTTAGGAGGTATCTTTTGGCTCTGAGCTGGCACTCACTTCACTGATCCCATGGATGGAGGACAAAGTACTCCTGGCCTGCCTAGGTTTGGCATCGTCTGCTGTGTTATGAACTTCTCCACACTGGTCCTAAAAAGCAAGGGAACATAAGACAAGACTTGATAGACACCCCTCACCTCTTACTGATTTTGCCCTCCTCTGACAATTCCACACTCTTAAACCAAGGAGACTCTCACAGCAGTCTGTGCTAAAAATGTGATGGTCACTGTGAATGACTGAACAAAGATGTCTGCCTTATTATGAATCTTGAGACACAAAGAGAGAAAGTATTATAATACATTCATACTATTGATTCACAGATGCCTGGAAAGTCATCTGGAGAAAACAGAGGAAGACATCAAAGAGAAGATGAACAGAATGCTTGAGATGTCTGCTTGCTATGTGAGTCATAGTCAGTATCAACAAGCTGTCTAGAGCCTCCTTCCACATTTAAAGTGTCAAAGGTAGGCATGCAGTTGTGAAAGAAAGCTGTGTCCTTTGGTTTTCCAATCCATAATTCTGCTAAACAGAAAGACAATAATTAACACACACTATAGGAGAATTCTGTAAGAATTTTAAAAAAGGATATATCCATAAGTGTGCGTGTGTGTGCATGTGTGTGTGTCTTATATTAAGACAGAAAGTAAGAAAGTCAAAACAAAATTTTCAAGTAAAAAGTTAGTATCTTTATTATTTAAAGACTATATGGGAAGATAAAATACCGAGGGTGATGGTGGTAAGGCCAACATTTTAGTATTGAAGGTTTAATTAAAACACAACCTTTGCTTCATTTGTGGGCCGGGAGCGTGAGTTTTCTTCATCTCTCATTTTTCTTTCACTAGCTTCGCGCTCACTGCACAATTAAAAAAGAAAACTGAGTAGTATTTCTAGGATTATATTTAATTATCTTTAAGCAAGTATTTTTTATAATACTGAACATTAACAAATCTAATACTATTGTCTCAACCCTTCGAAATATCTAGACATACATTATATGTGCTGTCTTTAATGGCAGGAATCTTCATATTCTTTTATGGCAACTGACTCTGTTGCTTTACTGTCATCTCAAATCAAGGAATTTTAAAGGATTGTTGTTTATTAAGAGAATATAGTGAGAGAGATGGCTCAGCAGTTAAGAGCACTGATTGCTTTTCCAAAGGTCCTGAGTTCAATTTCCAGCAGCCAAATGGTGGCTCACAACCACCTGTAATAGGATCTAATGCCCTCCACTGTCTGAAGAGAGCAACAGCATACTTGTATTAAATAAAATAAATATATCTTAAAAAGAGAGAATAGTGTTTATTTTACCCTGTCATATAGACAATAGCTTCATTTCTCCTATTGTGATGCTTTACAGTTGTATTACACTTAAACTTTCAGTTTTATTTGTTCTTCACATAGTTATGATGCTCCAAAGTTTAAGAACATTTTAGAAAATATTATCTCTTTGAATCTGCACCAAAACGGTATGTATGGTCATTGTAGTTCTTTCAACATTCAAGACGATTGCAGTTCCATGAAATACATGGCTCTCATCAGTGCCTAAACTCCTTTCTTTAAAGGACACTAACTTGGAAATGTATCACCATAGTAGCCTCAGGTATGGTTGTGTTTCTTGTTTATAAGAATAGTTTCTCACTGAGTATTTTGAAAACCAACTGTCCTTTTTCATAAATGAGGATGTATTTATCTATAATGTATGAAACCAAATGTCACAGGTTTTTAAATGACAGAAATTCCTTTCTGGCAACAAACTGATTGATTAAACTAATTGGTAAGCATCTCCACTTACAATATCGTCTGACACATGGCACACTTGTTAACATGAATCTTGCCATCTGGGCCTTGAAAGGGATCATTTTCTCTGGTGCAGATCAGCCTTCCATCTAGCTGCAAACTCCGGAATTCATGGCATTGATCCTGACGAGAGGACAGGGAAACATATTGCTGCTGTAGCCTAACATTTATTATCTGAAAGCACCAGGATAGTCAGAGAGGAAGAGACATATCACTGACTCACTCTAAACATTAACTA
This sequence comes from Rhabdomys dilectus, assembly GCA_019844195.1. Classification (NCBI taxonomy): domain Eukaryota; kingdom Metazoa; phylum Chordata; class Mammalia; order Rodentia; family Muridae; genus Rhabdomys; species Rhabdomys dilectus. Next base: position 99,792 of record JADRCG010010557.1, on the reverse strand, counting down.
TCTGAAAGAACCATGGTAGTGAGGTACAGACTCATAAAAGCTGGAAGAAAATTAAAAAAAAATGATATTTTATGGATGGACTTGGATTTACAAGTACTTTGTATAATTTGCCTTCTTCACTGGAATTCCCTTGCTGCCTAAGACAGCTCATCTCATTTGTATACATTATGAATCTGTGTCCCATACCTGCCTGTCTGCAGCTATACTCACTATACAAAACACAGAAATGATGGTGGCATTATATACTCGGAGGCAGAGGCAGGTGGATTGTTGTGATTTCCAGGCCAGCCTGGTCTACAGAGCAAGTTCCAGAATAGCCATGGCTATCCTGGTTTGTCTATCTATGGTTTATCCTAACACAGAGAAAACCTGTGTAGCCAAAACCAAGCAAGCAACCAATCAAGCAACCAACCAAGCGAGCAAGCAAAAATATAGAATGAACTGAAAATATTCACCTGGCTGGGGTCCCTCATTTCAATCTGTGAATTCCAGGAATCCAACTCAGAGTTCCATGCATGGTGGCAAATGCCGTTACCTTCTGAGCCAGCTTGCCTACACAATCATGTCTTAAAGATATTTTCTATTATGTGCATTACATGTTGGCTCATGCAATGTGCATCCATTATCCTCATTTTACATTTTATAAAAGGCTCAGAAAAACTAAATAACCAAAGTAAATGATGGATTTGTGACAAGGAACCTGTTTTAGAGAGTTTCCTCATTTTTGCTTCTTTACTTTTACATGATGGAGAACAAAGCCATTAATTTATAAGAATATAATACTGTCTTTTCTGTAAATAAATAAATAAGTCTTAAAACATTGTCAAGAAAACCGTTCCCATGAGATTTTACCTTGAACTTCCCTTAACTGTAAAGAGACCTTTGGAGACGCCATCTTTAAAATACTGATAGTGAATTAGAGTTGCTTTTGTCCACTCACAGACAGTCACACACATTTTTAATACACCAAACTCTTAAAATTATCTCTGGCGTTAACATCTGATCATTGTTTTACGTGTCTCGCAAACATTAGCTAGAATGGTTTTCTTTTCCACATGCTCACAGTACTGCATACATACATAAGAATAGTGGCACTTATATTTATCTTACTGCCAACTTCGGGGAATTATCTCCTGATCTTGCTTGTGTGTAGTCTCTTTCTCTTGAACTTTTCTTAGATGTGAAATTAAACAATTCACAAGATGTTGTGTGTGTGTGTGTGTGTGTGTGTGTGTGTGTGTGAACTGTTTAGACATAAGAGTTTTCAAATCTTATTTTGATTTGCACTCATAATCTATATCTCTCTTTGACACACTTAAAAGTAACAATTTATATTTAGAAAGAATTACAACTTTGCCTTTTTAATTGAATTTCATAGATTTGTGAGATATGCTGTATAACAATGAATATTCTGTCCTGTCCTTGTGAACAGGTAAGCACTATCAAAGCCCCAAAGAACACTAGGTGGCAGTCAAGAGCCATTTGGAGAAGTTACCATGCCCAGTCCACATTTACTTGTTTTCTTGATTGAAATTTTTGGTGCTTTCCTTTCCCCCAGACTCCCAAGCCCAGCCCCTACCCCTGGCCCAGTTGAGTTTTAAAGCTTCAAGTGAGAGTCACTCAGTGGGTAGTCACAGCACTTTGATAATTGTTGCTGGTCCTGTGAATGTGTAGTTGTTGCCTTAGTGTTGTTTTCAGGGCTTAGAGTGATATGCTATATTTTTAATAGAGCTAGCCATATCTTTTTTTGTTTACTGTCAAATTTTGAGAGAGAGTGGGGATTTCAAAATAGTAGTTAAATGAATTCCCTTTACAACAAACCTATGGGTGGGCTTGTGGCTTTAAGACAGTCATTACGTTAAGTCATAGTGTCTAGGAAATCAGAGATCAGGTCATACCTCTCTTGATGGCTCTGGTATCTACCTCACCTGTTACTCTGCTCTTTAACTTTTTTGGAGGCAAAATAAATGTGTAAAATATGTGCTTTTTTTTTTCTGCACACTGTCTCCTAGGTCTATGGCAAAATCTTGCACATAAATACTCTTATCTGTGCCACTCCAGTCAGACAACTCTGATGACTCCCCTGAAACTAGCTTTGAGCTGTGACCAGGTTCCCCAACCTTAGAGCTCTCTCTACCTCTCTGACTCTCATGGTCTATTTTTTTTGTTCTTTCCCTCAGTCAAGTATCTCTCTCATGCTGTCTGATACAGCTTTTCTCTGTAAGCTAACTTTTTAAGCTAATGGGTGGGTTTTAGAATGTCTGTAGCTTTCTCCTACCTCATGGTCCTGTTATATATTGTCTCTGACATGAGGTATCATCCCTCATAAGATTCACCTAGTTCATCATGGCTCAAGCATGACTCCCATGGGTGCATCTCTGTTAATAAAGCTTATTGTCTGACAGATAATTTCATGCTAGCTTCCAGCCATCACCCATCTCTCTATAACACGAACCCCCAACTTCATATATTAATATGTATTAATTAATATTAATATTACCTCCTTATCGCTCTTGTTTGCTCCTGTGTTTCTCTTGTCTTCATCGTCTTTCTTTTTCTTTTCAGCAGCTTCTCTTTCCCTGAGAGAAGAAATTGAAAGAAACATTTCTACTAAAGTGTTATTATCACTGGTTATAGGACTCACATCTAAAATGGATGCTGTTCTGCTCAAACTGCTACCATGTGATTATTATGCTACCTGGACTCCCAGCCAAAGCTCTGTTTTGAAAAACACTTACAATCTTTCCTTGCACATGGCACACTTATTGCCATGAGTCTTGCCATCTGGACCTCGGGTAGGGTCGCTTTCCCGAGTGCAGAGGAGTTTCCCATTTTTCATTTGGCTTCTAAACTCATCACACACATCCTGAAATGTAAACAGGAAAAACACTCAGAAATGCCGTGGTTATATAGTATCTCACAAAGATTTCCATTCAAAAGTCTGACAGTCACTTAAGGCTGAGGTAGCCAGAACTATGACAGAACATCATTCGTGTCCTAAGTTCTAGAGTTTGTAAATATGTTACTTTATCAGTTATGGCTAAATGCAGACTTAAGAGTACCAATCAGTTGTATTTGAAGTGGGGGACACTATTCAGGATTAATGGAGGGGACCCATTTTAATCACAAAAGTTTATAATGTTCTTGCCAAGGAATTGGTATCAGAAGGGTAGTCAGATTGAATAAGCATACTGGCTGAAAGGTGGCCACAAACCAATGAAGGCAGGTAGTTCCTAGAAGTCAAGAGGACAACGAAACATCCTACTCTGGGGCTTCCACAAAGGAACACAGCTCCACCAAAACCTTGATTTTAGTGGGGTCATTTTAAAACTCTGATCTCCAGGAATGAAGGGCAATAGCATGTGTTACTGTGAGCTATTTTCCATATTCTAAAAGAAAGATTTCCACTGACCATGTGGATAATATCATGCCACATTTTTGATGGCTTAAACTAGAAAGTCCCATCCAAACCTCAGCAATGTCTCACCTTTTTTCCCGATCCAGTCCCATTCGATCTTGAGGCAGAATTCTTATTTTTTTCATCCAATTCTCTTTGCCTATGAGAGAAAGGATGGATAGACATCTTGTTGGCACAAATGAAAGGATGAAGGGGCCTAGGGGCACCTTTTGTATCTATTTTTTGAGAGCTATAGCTTCTTTTGTTACTAAGATACTAGGGTAAGGGTCCCTTCAAAAAAAATACATTATCAAATAATTTGACAACAATCTTTACAGTTAGTAGTCCAGCTCATCTCTACTCTTACTTCCCATTCATAGAGCAAGGACCCATGATTTTGAGATTAAAAAAAAATCATCATACTGTTATTTTTTTAGAGTATGGCTCAAATAGTTTTTTAATAAAGTAATAAAGAAATTAAAAAAATCAAAGAAATACAAGTAATAATTTTTTAACAAAGTTAATTATTTAAAATAGAGGGTACCTATAATGTCACAGCATGGAGAAATTTTAACTATAGTCATTCCTCTGGTCTGAAACTTTAGTAATTGCCTGGAGAGTTGGTAGATTGTTGCCTCACAGACATGAGTACCAGAGTTCAAATATCCAGCATTCATATCAAAAGCAGAGGTTGGTGGCAGATGTTTATAGCCCCAGCAATTGGAAGACAGAGGCAGAGCATCTATGAAGGCCACTGACCAGCCAGCATCAGGTCTCCCAACAACAATATATGTTACACATGATAATAACAGAACGTGCTCTAGGCTTATGTACAGAAAAACTGGACTCTATATAGAGCCCTCAAATCCATTCTTCATGAGACTTTTCAGAAAGCAAATTTTACTTTTCTCATTAGGAGAATGTCAGCATTTTGGTAAGAGTTCATCACCTAGCCGAATGTATGAATGATACCTTGTGGATAAGAGGTAGAAATTAGTTACTAATCACATACCAATTAAATGCCACAACTAAATGCATCCATAACATGTTCATGGTTACCTCTGATTAATTCAGTTTATAGGTTGGACTAGCAAAAATTGTGTTAGTGACCCTAACAAGATAAATCAGAGTGGCTGAACTATGTCATAAAATACTCTGATAACCATTCACCAAGGGAAAATAAATAGAAGTAATCAACTTTTGTTTCTGTAGTTGAGTATGTTTAATACACCTGACAACAAGTCAGCTCTCTTAAACACTGTCCGGCTATTCCAAATAATCATCATTAAATCTCACTAGTTTAAGGAAAGGGATAACTTCCTATACTGATGGCATTTAGAGGTCACAGAACTACAATGACAGAGGACAATCAGCCACTTTAATTAACTGATCCCCTTGGGCTTACATTCCTTAGGGGATACAAGAAACAAAGAGACCATTGGGTTTAATGCAAAGAACGTTCATGGAGGGAGTCATGGAAAAGTACACATGTCTTTCATCCAGAAGCAATGTCTGGCTGTCTTTTAGACACGCTTGCTATGAAAAGCACTTACAGTAGCTCTTTACACATGACACATTTGTTGTTGTACGATTTCCCATCGGCACCACGTACAGGTTCACTCTCCCGAGTACAGCTGAGTTCTCCATTTTTCATGCTTTCCCGATATTGAGCGCATTTGTCCTGAAAAGGCAGAAGAGAGCAGACCACATAGTTATTCAGTCTATTGTGTTATTACTGAGTTCACAGAGTGATCACCATCAAAAACACATTTCCTTTCACCCTTGTAAATATTTCATCACCTAGGGCTGCTGTCCACAGAGAAAGGAGACAGGGCTACATTCATCTATATTCTAATTATAAAGAGCAAGTTTTCATAGCTTTATTTACACAGGGAAATTATAAAGGGCTTAAGGCCTGATAGCACAGATCAAAAGTCAAAAAACTGTATACCAAAGACCAAATCTATGTCTCTCCTTGTTCTGATGTATTTTCAATGAAACCGTCTTTCCTTTGTTTATTTAGGCATCATTTATGACTCCTGCCCCAGAATAAGGCAACATATTCATCAGACAGGTTCCACTGGAGATGACTTATAACTAGCCTGAATATACCTACTTCCTAAGAGTGACTGAATCATCCTAAAGCAGAAGAGTTAGAAAGAAACAAGACAGACAGATTTTATTGCAGGTAGTATATTTGGGAGAAAAGAGATGGCCTTGGTTTCTCGAAGGCTATAAAATAGGTGAATAGGAAGCAAAGATCTCATGAAATGATGTTGGATCTCATACAGTGGTGTCATGCTGGTACTGTAAAAAAAATCTCAAATGTTCTCAAGGTAACTAAATTATTTTCCTCTATCTCTTTAAAAGAACACTGAGATAAGAGAGATGAGGTTATTCATTCAAAGTTTTACAAGTCCATATGGTAAGGGGACAATTGTATTGTCCACAATCACAATCTGCTCTGTTTTATCATACTGTCCTGCCTTGGAGAGTAGAAAAGTTAATTCCAAGTTAATTCTTCATCCTCAATAATAAAGAATAGTGAAAGAAAGTGAAGATGATAAGCATGAATATTATCACAAGAACTAGAGTGCTAACAAAGGACCAGGAGACTGGGCAGGTTCACTGCCTTTAATTATTTCCAGAGTCACAAAGTTGCAGAAAGTGCTAATGCCTTGACCTGACTGGGCTATCTGAAGTGGAAGACCGTTCTTCCAAGGACTTGTTTGGTCTCGCACGCCCTGCATTTCCCTTGACTTTGCGCCGTGGCACAATCCCACTGTAATAAGTTTAGCCCACTCTGTTAGTGGAAGTCAGGACTAAGTCTCACCTTATCCTTCCCACCACTGGAGCTCTGCCCTGAAGTGATTCTCTGATTTTCCCCTTCTTTCCTCTTTCTTTCTTCGTTTTCTTTCTCACTGAAAGTTAGAACGTGAAGAAACAATAGTTTACTGATGGAAGAACACATTTCTATGAACCTATCAAACACCTCAACTGGATCTAGATTGGTTATCAGTGTTTGTCTAACATCTATAGGCTCTCTTCATGAAAATACCCCGGATGTATTGTTTGGAGTCCTATGCTTGACAAGTTTTCATCATACTTAGAAAAACATATACTTAACTGCCACCTAATTGGCATTTGCTAAATGGTTGCTCAGGACTTTAAGTTTCATTCCTTAAAATCTTTCCCATGTACAAGAAGACTCAAATATAGTCAGTTTTTAATAAGTATAATCTTCCTCCTATATTGTTTGCTTTTCAAAAATAAAACACTGAAATCATTTGCAACTGTATTCTTTCTTCCCGCTTGCACCACTGTTGTCCATTAATATCTCCCTATCATCACTGGCCTTTACCTTGACACTTGTGTCTTTTTCCTTATTCTATATGTCCCACCTCCCCACTGGATAATGGCTGCCCAGCAATCATGTCACATCAGTAACATTCATTGTTAGACTTTTTCTTCTTTTCCTTCTATTGATCACTGCTGTTTGCTCTTTCCTAAATGAATTATATTTCTACCATTTCCTCTCCTAACTGAAACGTTTCTGCATCCCTCACTATATATAGAACAGACATCAAAATCCTTGGTTTGACATTCAAAGTTGGTAAAGTTCCTAACTTCTAAGTGTTTGTTTCTTATATACCACAACTTTCTTAATTTAGACCTTATTCATTTCTGTTGTGTCAAATGACCCTGTCATTTATACAATCTTACCCCAATTATAAGATCCAGGTCTATTTCCACCTAAAACTTTCTATTAGCTGTCCATTCACAGAATTACCAAAGCCAGTTACCAGCACTGCTTTTCTTTAGCAATCCCTGCTTTGTATTTCATTATTATATATCCAGACAACAGCTGGTAGACTGCTTGTAGCCCATACGTGTCAAGTATGTGAATGTGAGTGTATAAAATATTTGGCACCATTAAAGATTTCTGAATGTGTGGTTGTCAAAAATTAATTATTATTAATTATTACTAATTATTCTATTTAAAGTTCTTTATGACAATTACAAGTGCTTGATTCTCATATCTATTTTACATACCCAGAGATACAATAAAATTTTCTTAGTGGAAAGAGGTTGTGAATGGCAAATTTTTAAGAAGCTCAGTTGTATGATTTCTGAGAATACATTTCATTCACTTTTGTTTAATTATATACACTGATTATTATAGGTGTTCAGTAAGTGTCTCTTGAGTGATCTGCTTATTTTAGATGTACTTCTAAACTTTCAGTGATGCATTATATATGTTTTCCTGAAATATATTTCCCAAAACACAGAGTGATCAATAAAACCTATGTATTTTCTTCCTAAATGGAATTGCAAGATAAATCATAGAAGAAATCTATTTGACAATGGATAAATGTTTTATCAGGAAAGATAGAATTATCTACTGAGAGAACTAAAAAAAATGCAATAATCTAGTAGTATATTGTCTATTTCTAGAATTATAAATATTGAAGATGATGAGATATCCACCTGAATATACTTTCTTTCTCAAGTAAGTAATACCATGTTCAGTATTGTATGGTATATGTCTATCTCATTCCCTTTCCCACTTTTCTCACACACAATAGGGACTGAATTTGTGTGTTTCACAATATCACATATGTGTAAGTTTTCATGCTTGTTACCTTTTCCACTCCCTCTAGTCATTTTAAGAACTGAATTGTGTGTCTCATAATATTATATATATGTAAATTTGAATGCTTCTTGTCTCTACTTTGCTTACAACTCACAGTAGGGGCTTTCATATACACACACATATATATATATGTGTGTGTGTGTGTGTGTGTGTGTGTGTGTGTGTGTGTATGTATATGTTTATGTATATGTATCTTCAGGCTTGTTGCCTCTCCCACTCTCCTGACTCATAGTAGGAATTAACTTGTTTATCTCTCATAGACAATATTATGTATGTGTATTCTGCAGACCTGTTTCTCTTTCTCTCTCTCAACTCCCAAATAGAAACAGCATTGTGTGTCTTTCATATACAATATTATATATTTGTAAGTCTGCAGACATGTTGCCTTTCCATATCTGTAGACTGCCTGTAGGAACTACAATGTGAATCTCAGGTGTAGTCTACATGTTTGTTGCTCTCCCATTCTCCCGACTCACAGTACAGGCTGCTTTGTGTGTCTATCATATACAATATTCTGTATGTGTGAGTCTATACGTTTATTGCCTCTCCCAAACTCCCAAATCACAATAGGAGCTGCATTATGTATTTCTCACACACAGAATTATATAAGTCTGCATTTAGACTAGTTGCCTCTCCCCATCTCCTAATTCACAGTAGTAGCTTCATTGTGTGTCATACTCACAAGACAGCCTTGCACATGGCACACTTGTTGCCATGGGTCCTGCCATCTGGGCCACGCACAGGATCATTCTCTCGTGTGCAGAAAAGTTGTCCACCTTTTAAAAGAGTCAGAAATTCACTGCAATCAACCTAAAAGAAGAAGAGAATCACAAGGGTCTAAATATTTTCTTTGATAGCATTTTGTTGGCTTCTTATTTGACACTTCTTGGAAGAGGAAATAGAAGTGACCAAAAGATTTTCTCCTCTGGTTATTTTATTGTTCAATTTCTACCAAGCACACAGGATATATAAAAGGCTTTGTTGGTTCATCCACTTTAAAATTGAGTCCTGGATCCACATGTGTGTACAATTCACTTAGTAAACTGGATTTTTCCTTTATATATTGTTTACATTTATTTCTTTAATGCATATGCATTTGTATACATGGTGGATCTCAGAGGATAACTTACAGGAGTCAGGTTTCCCCTTCCACCATGTGTGTCCTGGGAGTTGGACTCAGATCGCCGGGCTTGGTGTCAAGCACTTCTAATCATTGAGTCATTGCACTGCCTTCAAACTACATTTTCTGAGCATTTGGGCATTATCTTGCCCAGAAGTTTATTTGTTATTCTGTCATAACGCAATTAAAGAATGTACATACTATAAAATCAAACACCTTCATATTCTGAAGAACCTCAAAGTCCCTCTATCATTCCTACTTCCTTGATCGATTCTACATAATATATAACAGACATAATTTGCAAATTTTAGATTTTGCAAAATCTAGTAAGACATGCAGCTATTCCAGTCCCATCAAGATGGTTCATCCCCAAAGGGCATTTCTACCAGACGGTTGCAACAAGTTAGCTACAGAAATCCTTTGAGAGATATTGGAAAAGAACCCTAACAAATCTTATAAGATTCCTATATTTAAGATTTATCTTCCTAAATTAATAAAAGATGATAGGTATGTTCCTTGAGACCAGTATATGAAGAATATCTTATTTCTTTCAGAAAAATCAGGCATATTTTTCTTCTTCTAAATTAGATTTTTGCCAATATTTGGGAAAAAAAGCTTTCCTCTTCAACAACTGTTTAAGTCAGTTTATTAAAATAATTGGCTTTGGCAACCTCTATTCCTAGCTTAGCACTGATGGACGTAATCTGTTTAACCATCTCAGAAATACTGTGTATGACAAAGAGTCGCTTGAAGATTCTCGTCTGGAAACAACTCCATATCTTAGACCTTCTACACAAGCTGTTTCTTTGTCATGACTCTCAATGTCTTGGAGGGCCTACTAGCTCAGCCTTCCCCTTTCACATGCTGTTTCTTTGATCCTCTGTTCAACTCAACCCTCCTCTTCCCTAGAGACTTCCCACTGAGGCTGGAGAGAGTAACTGGAATTTGGTGAATTTCGCCCTTTGTTCTACAAGTATCTTTTCGTTATTTTTAAGTGCTACAGCTGCAGAGATGTTTCTTGACCTTCTCCTAGCTGAGTAAGGACAGGAGTAGACACAACCACAACACCAAAGCACCTGTATCTTTAAAAAGCTGGGTCTCCTATGTCTCCGAATATTCTCTTTCAAATACTGTATACTGTATATGCCCCGACCCCACAGATTTCCTGGTTATGGCATGAGTTTGACATGATCTGTTGAACTGATTCTCTTCCTCCCCTGGGGAGTGCGGAATACTTTCTCAAGTATGGCCTGACAAGTATTACTCTGTTCAAGGCTATGTCATATTGTTAGAATTCCAGTTTCCTAGCAAGGAAGCTCAAATGTGGGTACTTGTCATTCTTTAGTCAAAATGCCTCATCTATAAAATAGAAATAAGAATATCCATCACGATTTAAATAATGGTCAGTGTGCAGGCAATGTTTGTTTGTAAATGCAGCTAAGAGTGACTTCATTTTTCTCTTAAAAATCTTCATGACAATTTAAAATGCAATAAGAATAAGAGAATATATTTTCCACCTGGCTCTTTTCTTTTTCCGTGTTCATGGCACGATCACTTAAATCACTTAGCTGATCATAATTAGGAATACAATAAGCAGTACATCTTGTCTGCTGAAGCTAATGTGAAGGTGAGACCTGCATTATACTGAAGGAATTTCTCCTGAAGACACTGGAAACTTATACCACTTGCATTTTTAAGTTTGGATTCACAATTGCTTGCAATTCAACTGCAAGAAAGTAATCCTACAAGACTGAAAATTCAGTGGTTCTTCAGAGATTTGATTTTAGTGCTCATAATCTTTGATGGGTGCAGAGAAATTAGCACCAACCATAGTAGGTTATCTTGAGTTAGTCATTCTGAACCAACAAAAATATTTCTAAGAGATGCTGCATCTTAAACTTTTTCCCTCAAAGCTGACAAACAGAAAAAAGTAAAGCAAAAATGTTTTAGGAAGAATGCTGGGTTTGGATGTCAGGATCTCTATATTTAAATTCTATTCCTCTTTGTAAGAACTTGGAAATATGGGTGCTAATACCAATAAAACATCAATTTTTCAATCACGATATTCTTTTGCTCTAGACCTCAATTTTTGCTACACAATCTGAGAATGACATAAACATAAGTTGTATATTTTGATAAAAGTTTGGCCAACCATCTTCCAAGACCCTGATGTTTGTGAATAAAAATCCAAGAAAATCTAGACACACTACTGTGTTTGTAATTCTATGCCTATTTTATAGTTACAACTGCAGAGCTGGTAGTAGTGACAGAGATTGCATGACCACAGAATGAAATAATATACTCTCTGGTTCCTAAGAACAAGATTTGGTGGCTAGATAATTATATAAAACTAAGGATGCATAATAAGTGCCTTATGGAAACATACTGCTTGGTAAGCTAATTTAAATATGTAAAAAGGAAAAAGTCTTGTCAGACTCTGGACTATATAACCCTTACATTTCCTTCAAGCCAGGTCTTCAATAATTCTGTGTGTGATGTTTACAGCAAAATAGCAAAATCTGACCTTTCTATTGGATTTTGACTATCCCAAGATAAGTACCTTAACTTCTCTTTTAGCCTTTGCTCTGAAACCAGTTTCATTTTCCTTTGCTTCTTGCTGGCTGCAAGAGAAGAGTGAGCAAGAATTATTTCTAATACCAATGTATAGCATCTTTAATAGAAAATATCTCAGGTAGAATATCCTATTACTTCTGTGTTCTACAGGCTTAGCTTGGTAATTGAAATGTTAGTGAATACTCTACGTTACTGTTCTTCCTTTTAACATAGCTTAAAAATTAAAACATTAATGGCATCACAAACCACCAAATACATCTGCCCCTATGTTTTGATGAATAAAGATTTATCTTTATTCCCAGAAAACAACTAAAAAATGATTAGTTCTGACAAATTTCAACTTGTTATCATCCAATGACTCTATCTTTGTGTTAGTCATGGCAGTGACTTATTAACATAAATAAATTAAGATCCAGAACTTTTCTATCATCAACTCTGGGGATATCTGGTATTAGCACATGACACTACCATGATGATAATTCAAATATCGGAACACTGAAGCAGTAGAAAGAAAGTACTACCAGTGTGTAGCGTGATCATAGTATGTCCCTCAAACTCAGTACAAAGAAAGACAGTCTTTGTTATTAATGTCATGAAGTAAGCTACCCCTACAGTTGGCACTGAACAATAGTGGCTGCAGTTATACTCACAAGAAGGCCTCACACATGGAACAGGTGCTTTTATAGATCTTCCCATCCAGGCCCTCAATGGGGAAATTCTTTCTGGTGCAGGGGAGATGCCCATTTCTTAGCTGGGTACGGTATTTACTACATAGCTCCTGTCAAATGAAGAAGGATTTGAGAACCACATCACTAAATACTGCAAAAAATTGCCCCTTACCTTGTTCCCTTTGAAAACTGTGATGTGTTGCAAAAAAATAGCCTGACAAAGTGATGTCAGATATCAGCTTTAGCCGATACTCTGTGACAGGCTTAAGGAGCACATTATTTGGAACATAAGATTGCCGCTATTACAATGACTAGAAAATATTCACTTTAAACATTATTTTGATATAGCAACTGTAAGAGACAAAAGGATAATAACGTGGTGTCTTAGATGGTATAGGGTTTTGTAGTATGCAAAATAATAGCAATTTTTGATCCCTAGCTCTCTGATAAGCATGTAACTCCCATATTGGAATAAGGGGGTAGGCCTGTAACTCCCATATTGGAATAAGGGGGTAGGCCAATCCCCAGGATTTTCTGTCCAGCAAACCTACCTAGCTGAAAGGAAAAGCTCCAGGACAGCAAAAGACCCTGTCAAATAGCAGTGGGCATGAAAGTGATAACCCTCCTACTCGGTCTCCACTTCCCTATACAGGAGATGCACAACCACACATTCATATGAATGCAACACACACACACATACACACACACACACACACACACACAGACAGACACACATACAGGTGCATGCACACACTTAAACATACATACATAGAGAGAGACAGAGAGACAGAGAGAGAGACACACACAGAGATGGAGACACACACACACACACACACACA